>JAJOZX010000317.1:0-37500 GCA_023014485.1 Bathynomus jamesi | reverse complement strand
AGGATGAAATCGTTCCGCAGCATTTCTAAACACATTCTGGAGCATTTGCGGGGTTATGTTATCTGCAGCAGTTCGTATACGTGTACGTAAGTTTTCAAGACTCGTAATCTTCGTCTGATAGACGTGCGACTCGATAAAGCCCCATGCAAAGAAATCTAAAGGGGTTAAATCTGGTCATCTCGCGACACAAGGTCTGTTGCTTCCGCGTCCGATCCAGCGATTTGGAAAACGTCCATTTAGATAATCCTGAACAATTTTGGCATAGTGACAAGGAGCACCATCATGTTGATAGACGACGGGGATAGGATTGTTAGTACCGTCGTCTATCAACATGATGGTGCTCCTTGTCACTATGCCAAAATTGTTCAGGATTATCTAAATGGACGTTTTCCAAATCGCTGGATCGGACGCGGAAGCAACAGACCTTGGCCAGCGAGATCACCAGATTTAACCCCTTTAGATTTCTTTGCATGGGGCCTTATCAAGTCGCACGTCTATCAGACGAAGATTACGAGTCTTGAAAACTTACGTACACGTATACGAACTGCTGCAGATAACATAACCCCGCAAATGCTCCAGAATGTGTTTAGAAATGCTGCGGAACGATTTGAGCTGTGCAGGGATACTGATGGGCGTCACGTCGAATCCTACTCTTAATTATTTAATAAATGTTACCACTTTATCATTTTATGATTGAATTCCATATAATTTCCAAGTGCTTCACAAAAATAGATCCTGACTTTATGTACACCCTGTATATATATATATAACTTTGCGCGGTTCTGAGAGGAGTTGAGCGGAGTAACAAATATCTCTCGCTCAGTCGCCTATTATGAGTGGCTGACTCCCATAAAATGGGTGGAGCTAATGTCTCTCGCTCAGTCGCCCGTTAGGGTCGGATCTATCAAGATGAGTGGCGTTAAAGAGCACGCAGTGATTAGGTAGGGAGCCAAAAGTGCGGCTTGTATATATCAGGGCTTCTCAAACTTTTTTCACTTGCGACCCCTTTGGATCAGACAAATTTTTTCGCGACCCTTCACTCAATGTCATAAAAGCAATAGGTACTAACACTGTATATTTATGAAAAAATTATATTTTAAAATGTTTCTGTGACCCCCAATAATATTTACGCGACCCCTAGTTTGAGAAGCGTGGGTATATACAGGGTGGGCCGTAAGTTTCCATACATAGGAAAAATAAACATTTTTTTATGGACAACCATTTTTATTTATATAATATGCTCTACATGGTTGCCATTGTTTTGAAAACACATTTCAATACGTGTTCCCCACTGTTGATGAACACGCATTACACAGTTGACGTTATGCTTGTAATGGCGTTGGTGATACGTTCCTTTAGATGATTTATGTCTCGTATCTTTTCCTGATACACCATGGCCTTCAAGTGCCCCCAAAGATAGAAATCAAGGGGGGTGAGATCTGGGGATCTGGGAGGCCACTCCACAGGACCACGCCGACCAATCCAAGCATCCGGAAACTGCTGATCCAAATACCGACGCACGTGAAGACCATAATGAGGTGGAGCTCCATCTTGCTGGAAGTAAACTGGGAAGTTACCTTCCTCGTTTAGCAGGGATGGGAAAAATCTCTTCTTGCAACATGTTAAGATACCTTTCGGCATTAAGATTTCCACTGACAAATATTGGTCCAATAATTCTGTCACCCCATATCCCGGCCCACACCATCACTTTACCGGCACCTTGCATCTTCGTCGGACTCAGCCAGTTAGGGTTAGCATTACTCCAATAACGTATGTTTTGCCGATTAACCTCTCCATTGACGTAAAAATGTGCTTCATCAGTATTCAATTCGTTGCTCTTTCGTCAAACGCATATTCTTAGGGTATCTGAAACATAAAAACAAACGTTTAAATTTTCCTATGTATGGAAACTTACGGCCCACCCTGTACATATAAATAATAATGACTCCTTAATTTTTAGATCTGTTTTATTATGTGTTGCACTTAAAAGTGAGAGACTGTTGCTGAGTGGATGGTCATTGCGGCTACTAATACCACCATACTCGTCGACAGGCGCTTTAAGTTGGCATTGCAATCTCAATCATAAGAATAGACTAGGTTGGAGACGAGGATATCTGGAAAACTTTCCTTAAATCTAAAAATGCTAAAATTATAATAATTTTTTGGATAAAACTGAAAAAGTAAGCCTTTTAAGTCTTTTTCAATCCAGAGGCTGATATAGCCATAAAACGGCATCAGTATATACCGGGATCTGGCATGGAGGGCTCATTCCTTGGCCGGCTCGTTCACCCAATCTACCGCCCCACCCCCTGACTTCTTCCTCTGGGGCTATGTCAAAAATTAAGGTTTTGTTCCACCAATGGCAACAACTTTGGAACATTTGAAGGAAAGGATATGTGAGGCTGTTAGAAAAGTTCAGTATGATATGTTACAAAATGTATGGAGGGAAACAGAATACCGCTTTGATGTCTGCAGAGCCACAAAAGGAGCTCATATTGAACTTCAATAGGCCAGGGCGAATGCTGAAAGTGACACTCTCCCTCATCAAATTTTACGAATGAAAATAGATGCTGCAACAGAAGAGGATTTATTGCAAGCTGATCCAACGTGTAAACATCTGTCCGAAACAACAAAATTAATTACCTAATTGAGAACATAAAATAATATGTTGTTTTCCACTTTTCGAAGTAAAAAAAGTCTCTTGGCAGTTTTCAGAGTTTATTTAATGACTCGAAATTGGCCACTTGAGGAATGCTTATATATTACCGAAGGAAAACAAATTAGACGTTTCATCTCTTTGTCTCTTTGACAGTTGGAAAGAAGCGTTATTAATCTTAACAAATATGAAGACGATACAGTGCAATTTTTCTCTTTCCTCTTCTGTTTCCTAATCGTTTAGCGTTATCTTCCGCCCACACACTTCAAGAAATCTCACATACTGATGAGGATTAATTTTTCAATGTCAAAAGAGAATCGTCTTTGATAACATCGTTACCCTTTACAGTTACAATTTCTCGGCCGGAAAATGTAACTAATTGCCGTTACAGTTACTCGAAAGGGTAACGATTTCGAAGTAACAAGTTACGTCACAGACTTGGTAATATATAATTTATGTCCCTCCTACTACCATAGATTATCTCGTCTTAATATTTTACTGCAGGTGTAGTCTGAAATTTTCTAATATAATAATTATTAAGATATTATATTAAGCTAATGGGAGTGTCTGAGGAACACACATTTTAAGTAATATAGCAAGAAAAGAGATACAGAAAAAATTCTTTCGATAGTTTTCTTGTAGACGTAATTCTTTTTATCTCTGTATCTCTTTTACTTCTGAAAAGTCTGCAATATACTCTAAATATTCACCAAACTATACGTAAATATTCTTCTGTTTTATTATAATTAATTTGTCTTAACTTTATATATATAAATTATAGATATTTATCAATTATTACAGTTAAAATATTTCTTATTACTGAATTCTAGATTTAAGGTTGGTACCAGTGATGTAGGTCTCGAGATCGGTCTCGGTCTCGAGACCGATCTCGAGACCCAATTTGCAGATCTCGATCTCGATCTCGGTCTCTGCTATTTAGATCTCGGTCTCGATCTCGACAGACGCGGTCTCGGTTTTTCTCCCCGAGACCTTTCGAGACCTCTCGAGACCGTAATGAAAAATATATGTTATTGGCATACTCATGATAGTGGCTTGGTTGAACAGACGCAATTCAGAATGTTTGTGAAAGTTTGTAAAAGTAAGGGACTCTAGATATTCACTAATCAGTCACCCTGTTTTGAGTTGCCACGTTTGTCTTGCGGGGGGTGTGGGTCTGGACTTTATTAGGTTAGCGCTACAAAAAAAAAAAAAAAAAAAAAATTGAACCCCCCCCCCGCCCCCGTCAGATTAATTTATTGAAAATGGAAACACTAAATAGAGAATTATACATTATATATATAAGTGGGTGGACATTGAAGTACTGATAAAGATATTAAACTAGAACTTAAAGAGGAAATAAAAGGTACCGTATGTTATAATTTCATTTATAAATTTTTAAAATTATCACAGAATTCATTATACCGGTATATTTTTTATCATTAAAATTCATTACACTGGTATGCATATGAAATGTTTTTGTCTGCTGTGAGGGTTTTTTCAACTCATATTATATAATTCGACCATGCTGAATTCGAAAATGACATTGGTTTTCCTCAATCAGGTCAGGTTTTTTCTCTATTGGCCATTTATTATAAGTCCAATTTTATCCCCAAATTTATTGATTTTTTTAGCTTAAACACTGTAGATACGAGTAATATTATAAGAACACTCGTGAAAAATGAAAACATTGTGTGAATAAATACTTTTATTCGAAATTCGAAATTCGAAAATGACATTGGTTTTCCTCAATCAGGTCAGGTTTTTTCTCTATTGGCCATTTTTTATAAGTCCAATTTTATCCCCAAATTTATTGATTTTTTTAGCTTAAACACTGTAGATACGAGTAATATTATAAGAACACTCGTGAAAAATGAAAACATTGTGTGAATAAATACTTTTATTCATACAATGAATATGGAAAAAAGTTTATTGAGGAAGGAAGGAAGTTTTTTTGGCTTTCCGTCTGTGTTTTTCTTCGGGCACGTCTCGCTTCAAACACCAGCAATAGTCCGCCAGCATATTGATATCCCAGTTCCCTGGTACCTCTCTTCCATTATTTTGATATCTTGGTGAAATCGTTCACCCTGTTCCTCACTATAATCCCCGCAATTTTCAAGAAAATAGACCAAGTGGGACCACAAAAAAGTGCATTTTATGGACATGCGCGACCCATGAGCTTTGAAAGCTTCAATCAAATTTTCGACAACGGACTCGTATTCTGGACTTCTACGCTTGCCAAGAAAATCAGTGACAACTGATTTGAATGCCTGCCAGGCATTCTTCTCAGTTGGAGTCATTGCGTTTTCGAACTGAGTATCCTTGATCAAAGTTCGAATTTGAGGACCATCAAAAACCCCAGCATTTAGTTTAGCATCAGATATATGAGGAAATTTACTCTCGAGATATCGGAATGCTGAACCCTCCTTATTAATTGATTTGATGAAATTTTTCATCAAGCCCAGCTTAATATGAAGTGGTAGGAGAAAAATTTTTGTTGGTGGTACAAGGGGCACTGAAACGACATTATGCGACCCAGGTTCAAAATTCTCTATGGATGCCCATTCACGCTGTGCATAGTGCTTCTCATCCGCTCGGCTATCCCATTTGCAGAGGAAACATGGGTATTTCGTGTATCCCCCTTGCATTCCGAATACAAATGCCACAATCTGAAAAAAAATGAAAATATTTAAAGAATTTAGAGAATTTGTTCTATCAGATAAAAAAATCTATGCATTGGACTGTATCACTTCTGTGGGGAAGTTAAGTGTTCTTATACGCTCTCAAATAACCTTTGGAAAAACAACATAGTCAATAGCAATAGTTTACTTATGATATTAGTATTACCTTCAAATCTCTACAGATCCTCCAGTTATGTTGGTCGTATACGAGAGCATCCAGTAAAATTTTCATGTTATCGTAGCTCTCAGTAAGTTGTACGGAATGTGCTACAGGGACTGATGCAACCCTATTCCCAATGTTGAGAAGTACTGCTTTCAAACTTCGTTTAGACGAGTCTATAAATAGCCTCCATTCTGATGCGTTATATGGCAGGCCCAAGGATTCGATTAGCCCCTCAACATTGCAGCAGTACACTAAGGAAGAGGTATTTCGTGCACTGCAAAAAACTCTCGTTCCTATACCAGGAGAATGTTGTTCCCGTAGCCAGCAAGTTGTCCTCTCGAAGTCGTGAGCCCAAGATCTCGGCAGCTAATTTGGAAAGTCCTAAATCCCTGGTAAGATCATTAAGTTTGGCCTGGTGAGAGGCCTCGGCTCATTTGAAGCGGTATTTTGAGGTATATACGACTGGGACTGGTCATTGGCATTGGTCATTGATTCATCATCAGAATCATCGAAGTCCAGGGTTTGAGGTGGGTCGGGTATTGGAATTCCAGGACCATGGGGTACAGGTCTCATAGCAGAAGGAATGTCAGGGTATACAACAATGTGTTTATTCTTCTTGTTAACTCCTGAAAATAGAAACACAGAAACATGGATATAAAACTTGCATATGAAATAGAAGAAGCATTCAGACAGTGGCGGCTCGTGAGGGAAGGCTGCGGTCTGTAAGATATGAAATAGGTCGATGGAGTTTGTATATTTTCTTTCTTTTTCATTCATATTGTCCTTCTGGGACAATATGAATGAAAAAGAAAGAAAATATACATCATTGTATATGTAAATGTAACTTGTATAACAATATGTATGTGTAAATGTATTTTCTATAACAATATGTATATGTAAATGTGTGATTACCATTATGGTGAATATTATGCTATATATGGTGAATATTACATTTTGGTGAATATTATGTCAAGTTCATACGAGGATTTCAAAATATTTAAGAAAATAAATTTATAAGCCCACCTTGGAGGTTTGTCATGCAGAAAAGCAATCTGTCACGTGATCCTTTCCTTCTCTCCAAATCATGGGAATTCCAAAAGGCAAAGATTTCGCTCTGGCCTTTGCTCCATCTTCTCAAATTTTCAATGCACGTCTTGCAGCACATATGAGGGGCGAAATTTTTGTCCTGGTCCCCTAGCTTAATTCCAAGAATGCTCTATACATTGTCTTCACAAATTTAGTGATTTGGGACTGGTTATTTTGCATGGTAACCGTCCCACATATGTAGCAGAATCTATTGGGATAATTATTACACGCTCTATTCATAGGAAATATTTTATCTATATGCCTGAAAAGTAAAAAAAGATATTATACAAGTGAAACAAGTGATGATAGATGTTACTGTTCCAATTCCGCTTGACAAAATCACGAAAAATTCTATTTTACTTATGAGGCCATAGCCGGATAACCTGAGCTGATTGAGAAACACGGATGCAGATTCGAAAATCAGCAGGAAAACCTCTATAAGAATCACTTACAAAACCCTTGACAGCAAAATTGATGCATACCAGTGTTATAGATCTCTTTGGGCTGAGTGAATGTTGAATTAATGTCATATATATATATATATATGTATAGCATTTTCCAACACCATTTCTATGAAAAATAAATTGACATATCGGTACTATAAACAGAGGCATGGCAATTAGCATAAGGTATAAATAATATATATATATAATTATATATATTATATATATATATTATATATTATATATATATATATAATATTATTTATACCTTATGCTAATTGCCATGCCTCTGTTTATAGTACGATATGTCAATTTATTTTTCATAGAAATGGTGTTGGAAAAATGCTATACAGGAAACTCAAGCCGGAGAGCGGATACAGAGAGACAGCGCTCATTCTCACAGCAGCGATGACGAAATAAAACAGAGTCAAACCAAAGTTCCGAGACTAATGGCAAAATATCAAAGCTATCGGTCCAAGCAGAAGAACGTTGAAACTGGGAAGATTTTGAACCGCAGGGAACAGTACGGCGGTACTCTTAGAGATCGATGAATCTCATATTTTAGACAACTGCTGTCCACTCCAATAAAGTTTTGGCACCAGAAAAGGGAATAAATTCCCATCACTGGCCAATATTGCCAACAACTATTTTAACAGTGCCTGCCTCTAGTGCTCCAATTGAGCGTGTATTTAGCCATGGAGGCATAATAATGAGGCCCCACAGAGTCGAACTTCAGCAGATCTTTCTGAGCATGTTGATGTTCCTTAAGTGTAATGAGCACCTATCACTTTAAATAAATGCACAATTCAAACTGGGTAGTGGGTACGGTCATTACACCTGTAACAGATATAAAAAGTAAATAAATAAAAAGTACGTGTATGTTATATATATATATATTCATTGTTAATTTATAGGCTACACTTTTTGCATTCAACACACTACATCTGAGAAAGTAATTATTAGTTATTAATATACTTAACATAGTCTAATTTCCATAGTAGTGTAAAACAAATTGAAAGGGCATGATCTGGTCTCGATCTCGATCTCGGTCTCGAATTTTAAGGGTCTCGATCTCGGAAGGTAGATCTCGATCTCGAACCTTTGATCTCGGTCTCGATCTTGGTCTCACAGGATCAGGTCTCGGTCTCGGTCTCAGTCTCGGACTTTGGTCTCGACTACATCACTGGTTGGTACTATGTTTTATGCATCATACACAATTGCCAAACTCACCATCAATCGCAAAAGAAAAAGGCAAAAAGAAAAAAAACATATTTCCTTCGCGAATGGTTTTCAGTTGCCATGGGAATTGAGCACATTGTAAAAACGGTAAAGAAATGGGATCTACATATTTTATAATATTCAGAGGGACAAAACGTCTGTCACTTACTATAAGGAGGAAATTGTAGACGCCAACTGACCAGGGAAGTACTTCGGGTGCGGGGGAACGTTAGGGAGGAGACAGGGAGTGCTTGAATTCTCATTTCTTCTGTCACTGTCCTCTTTAGCTGATCTTTTCCCGTCTCATCTACCCTGTGAGCAGCCCAGCATGCTCAAATACACACTTCTCCCTCTATTCTTCATTTACACACTACACAACCTTTTAAAAATTTATAAAAAAATAATAAAATGGCATCGTGGTCTCAGAGACCTTGATTTTGGCTCTCCCCTTCCTATATAGGGATGCATTTTTGCGGGCTCTCGCCCTTGCCCCTTTATTCCACTCCTACACAAAAAAAGATATATATTTAGTGATGAACCGGATGTCAGTTTTTCAACATCTGCGGATGCAGATGCGGATCTTTAATTTCAATATCCGCGGATGCGGATATTAGTTAATCTATCAATATAATATAGAATTATGAATATATGACATAATTTTTCAAATTTCGTGATATTGCTATTATGGCAGGCAATGCATAAGAATTAAAATTAATATTAATGTTTCATTATGATAAAAAATAACTTTCTCAAGAGTTTCAGCCACAGAAAATTCAATGAAACGAGTTTCATTCCATTTTCTGTGTTACCAGCTATTTATATTTTCAGATTTATATACAGGGTGTACATAAAGTCAGGATCTATTTTTGTGAAGCACTTGGAAATTATATGGAAATTCAATCATAAAATGATAAAGTGCTAACATTTATTAAATAATTAAGAGTAGGATGCGACGTGACGCCCATCAGTATCCCTACACAGCTCAAATCGTTCCGCAGCATTCTAAACACATTCTGGAGCATTTGCGGGGTTATGTTATCTGCAGCAGTTCGTATACGTGTACGTAAGTTTTCAAGACTCGTAATCTTCGTCTGATAGACGTGCGATTTGATAAAGCCCCATGCAAAGAAATCTAAAGGGGTTAAATCTGGTGATCTCGCTGGCCAAGTCTGTTGCTTCCGCGTCCGATCCAGCGATTTGGAAAACGTCCATTTAGATAATCCTGAACAATTTTGGCATAGTGACAAAGAGCACCATCATGTTGATAGACGACGCGGATAGGATTGTTAGTACCGTCGTCTATCAACATGATGGTGCTCCTTGTCACTATGCCAAAATTGTTCAGGATTATCTAAATGGACGTTTTCCAAATCGCTGGATCGGACGCGGAAGCAACAGACCTTGCCAGTGAGATCACCAGATTTAACCCCTTTAGATTTCTTTGCATGGGGCTTTGTCAAATCGCACGTCTATCAGACGAAGATTACGAGTCTTGAAAACTTACGTACACGTATACGAACTGCTGCAGATAACTAACCCGCAAATGCTCCAGAATGTGTTTAGAAATGCTGCGAACGATTTGAGCTGTGCAGGGATACTGATGGGCGTCACGTCGAATCCTACTCTTAATTATTTAATAAATGTTACCACTTTATCATTTTATGATTGAATTCCATATAATTTCCAAGTGCTTCACAAAAATAGATCCTGACTTTATGTACACCCTATATTTGTTTGTTCATAATAATAATACTTTATATGAAATGTGCATGACTGGGCCTTATAAGCTACTTTATAAGCTAATTTAATTGTAAATTGCATAATTTATTAGAGGTAATATCCGCATAACATCCGCAGTCAGAAGTGCGGATGCGGATGTTAAAAATGATGCGGATATCCGGTCCACCACTGATATATATAATAATAATAATTATAGTGAAGATTTCTTCTTTTTCCTTTTCTGTTTCCTAAACGTTTCACGCACTTGGAAGAGATCTCGCATACTGCTAAGGATTAATTTTTCAATGCCAAAAGAGAATCGTCTTCTCTGATAAAATCTTGTAAGTGTTATTACTTGGATAGTATTACATATTCTAAAAAATGTATTATATATTATATATATATATATATATATATTATAATATATATATTAATATATATATATAATATACAGTTATATATATATATATATAACAGTATATATATATATATATATATATATATATATATATATATATATATATATATCGTAAAGAACGACGCTTGTATAGAAGAACATTCCGCACAATATGAGGAGGGAGAACGAACAAATGAAAAATGAGGTAACCACCCGGGAATCGAACCCGGGATCTTCCGATTGCCGGTCAGATATGATAACCATTACACCATGGGCCTCACTCGATCAGAAGTCGTAATTCTCCTACATACGCGCAGAAACCAATGCCCGAGGGGGGCACCTCCCGCATGCCGCACATATATACATTTTCAACTGCAAAGAACACGCAGTATAACCTCATTTTTTTCATTTGTTCGTTCTCCCTCCTCATCTTGCGCGGAATGTTCTTCTATACAAGCGTCGTTCTTTGCGTTAATTATACTGCGTGTTCTTTGCAGTTGAAAATGTGTATATATATATATATATATATATATATATATATATATATCACACACACACACACATATATATATATATATATATATATATATATATATATATATATATATATATATATATATGTGTGTGTGTGTGTGTGTGTGTATGTTTTGTTTATACCTCGTGGTGAATGGACCCTTTGTTTCTCTCTTCTTCTTCTTTCTCTTCGCCCGTTCCCGCCTCTATGCGGGGTCGGCGTTTCTGACCAGCCTCCTCCACACAGCCCGGTCCTGGGCTTCTTCCTCCGACAAACCCTTCTCCCTCAAACGTCCCTCACCTTCTCCATCCACCTTCGCTTCGGTCTACCTCACTTTCTCCTGCCATGCACCTCCATATTCATCGTTCTCTTACCCACATAATCTTCGTCCCCTCTCATCACATGTCCATACCATTTCAGTCTACTTTCTTGTATCTTCCTCGAGATTTCTCCAACCTTTGTTGTGCCCCTTATCCTTTCATTCCTTACTCTATCCAACCTTGTCACTCCGCACATCCATCTCAGCATTCTCATATCAGTTACATCTAGTCTTTTCTCATGATCTTTCTTTATAGCCCAAGACTCAGCCCCATACATCATAGCCGGTCTTACCACAGTCTTATACACTTTTCCCTTAACCCTTGCGCCTATTCTTCGGTCACACAACACCCCTGAAACTTTCTTCCAATTTTTCCAACCAGATTGCACTCTGTGTGTTATTTCTGTGTCCAGCTCACCGTCCTCAGCCACTGTCGATCCCAAGTACGTAAACTTACTTACTCTCTTTAACCTCGCTCCCTCTAACTAATTTCTGAGTCTTGATTTTCGTAGAACCTCAGGTACTCCGTTTTCTTTCTGCTGATTTTCAACCCTCTGTCTTCAAAAGCCCTCCTCCATTCCTCCAATTTTTTTCTACTACTTCTCTCCTGTTGCTGCACAGAACAATATCGTCTGCAAAGAGCATACACCAAGGGGATTGATCTTTTATCCCCTGGGCCAACACATCCATAATCAAAACAAAAAGGTACGGGCTCAAAGAAGATCCCTGATGTAGACCAACCCTCACGGGGAACCATTCCGTTACACCTACACTACTCCTAACCTGGGTCCTTGTTCCTTCATACATACTTTGCACCAACCTAACGTACTTCTCCGGCACACCTTTCTCTCTCATACACCTCCAAACCTCCTGGCGTGGCACTCTATCATATGCTTTGTTTCTCTCTCTGCATTAATATTAAAATAAGAATGGCGAACTTCTCGGCAGTTTATTCTCTTTGCTCCCGAAAATGAATAAAATATCAGTAAATCCGGGCATTTAAATTATAAAGTGAAATTCATTGAGTGTAAAAAAGTACAATATAGTCTACACAAATTATCAGAAGTTAAATTATATCATATATTAACTCGAAATACTGTAGTCATCTGAGAAAAGTTTGGAACAAGGCAGGAAAAAGGTTATAAAACCAAACCCTCGTGACTGACTCCCACCCAAACGAAAGGAAAGAAAAAAAATTTGTGTGTGTGTGTGTGTGTGTGTACTGAGCGATCACGGTAATAAATAACATGGCCATGGGTTCAAATTCTCACCTAATTTGGAACTTATGTAATCTAGCAACAACTGAAAACGGAGCAATCAGATGTAATTCTTTAAAAAATTGCAAGACTAACTTTAAATATCCCTTGTATCGAACGCGAAACCAATTGCGGCACTAAATTTCTGTGCGACTCATGCATGGAGATTGTAAACTCGTTTAAAGAAATGGAAAATACGACCATGAATGCGGTACAGAAATAATGGGAGGAAAAGATGACCAGAATGTCCCAAAGGAAAACGGCGTGGATGAGAAATGAAAAGATAACACGAAAAGAAGACATTATTGTAGAAGAAATAAAAGAATTAAGTACAATCTGTGATATGGTGAAACTACTAAACGAAGGTAATAGTAAAAAGACGATAAAAGTAAAAACGTAGAAAACATCGTATGCAAAAGGGCATTACAGACACAGGGATGGGCAATACATTTATGCACATCCCACTTTATGTAACTTCCATTACAAAAATGGATATCGTAAGTTTGAAAAAAAAAGCTGCAAGTCCCACGAACTTCGTATCTGCAAAACTTATGAAAGATACAGGAGATGCAAATAAGGGCAAAATTGCCGTTACCACGACCGTAAAAGGAAAACGACAGTTGAGCAGCCAAAACCATCAGCAAACAGGGTTACCAATTTTTTAGATGTCGCCAACACAGTTCAGCTACTAAATACCATTCAACAAATACAAACATAATTGACAAATACGAGGATCCGAGAGCAATACAAAATAAACAAAGAAAGAAATTACATACGATATCGGGACAACGTGTATTGAAACAGATAAAGAAGGGAAAATTCTCGGAGGATCAGAGGGTAACGAAACATACACCACCAAGTGGTAATGATTCTTACCTACATAAAGAAAATTGAAAACGACAAAATACTCTTAAAAATAAACCTAGCGAACATACAGGACCTAAACGAAACCAGTCCGTGGACAAAGTCGCATACCTGAAAGGAATCATGCAGGAAACAAGAGCAGACTTTACATACCTCACGGAAACTCCTCTGAAGGACTGCCAGACAAAGTGTGAAAAGTGTGAGTTTTGTATCGACAAAAAAGAAATACAAATTGACAACTATAATGTCCTTCGACCCGAAGAAAAGGAGGCTGTGCTATTTATGCACACAAAAAACATATGTCAGAAATAACTATAGGTACTTCAAATAACTACATAGAATTAGTCATAGCAAAAGTTGGAAAACTAAACATAGTACTAATTGTAATATATATAGATCCCCGAACACTCCATCTACAAAATTCTCAGATACTATTACAGAGTTCAGGAACTGAATGAAAGCTCTACACTTCCCAGCCCCAAATATTATTCTCTATAGTAATTTTAATTTCCCATTTTTGAACTATAAAAGGATAAGAAGAAATATATGTATAAACCAAGACAAGTGAGGCACACGGGAAGACCAGGAGTAGGCAAAAATGCTGCTAGCTCTAGCTGATGAATTTATTTTAACACAAGAAAAAACGGAAAATGCAAGAAAAACAACTGCCTAGATTTGGTATTCACAAACAACCAAACTGATAACAGAAATATTCCCAACTATAATATCAGATCACAGCATTATTGAAATAATAGCCAATATAAAAGCAATAGCGAAAGAAAGCTCACACGCTATAGAAAGAGGCGAATTCGAAATTTTTAATTTTTCCTCCAAGGCTATAAATGGGGAAGTTGTTGTATGCAGTATGGAAGCAATAGACTGTAGAACAGTGGTTCACAACCTTTTTTAGGTGAACGCCCCCTTATGTCCGTCAATACTTGCTGGTACCCCCTCATAAAGATAATAATATAACAGGATAAGTGATTTATTAATAGAAGGTAACAATTTCAGTTTCCTAGCGCCCCCCTAAGATTTTCAAACGCCCACTAGGGGGCGGTGGCGCCCACGTTGAGAACCACTGCAGTGTAGAACCATCTTTAAGGACAAGAGAACGAAAGAGATGCTAATAACCTGAGAAGAGAAGACGCTAGAAATTGTGGAAAGACATGTCCCAATAAACAACAAAGAGGAAAGAGAAGCAGGTTGAGACAAAAGAGGTCAATATTGCGCAAGAAAAAAAAGAGTGGCTGTAAAATTAAGAAACTGCAAAGACAACATCAGAAAAAATAGTGAATGATAAACTAGAAAGTATAGGTTTCATCATACAGGGTCTAATTAAGGACCACACAGAGAGAGATGACGCTATAAAAGCGATAAAGTTTAATTCAAAATACTTCTATAATTTTGCAAAAAGGAAGAAGAAAAATCATGCGATATCGGCCCTTTGAAGAATGAAAACATTGTTTTAACCAATGATCTAAAAGAAATATTTGAAATATTAAGAGTTCAGTATATTAAGAGCTCAATCATCTTCCAGTATCCCAAAACTGATAAACTAATATGAAACGCATTCTTTGATGAAGAATTACAAGGGAAAAGTATAATGGACTTTGAATTCACGAAATATGATATCACGCAAGCTATAGGGAAACTAAAAACACACTCGGCAGCAGGCCCGGACAAATGGAATGCCACACTTATCAAAAACTGCAAGAGTGAAATCCCGAAGCCCCGGTATTGGATATAGAGACGATCACTAGACGGAAGAAATATCGAGCATTCTGAAGAGAGCGAACATAGTTCCAGTACATAAGGAGGATCGATCCGAGGCTAAAAACTATAGGCCAGTGTCGCTTACATCTCATCTCACCAAATACAGTATTTGAAAGAATAGTTAAAGAAAAGTGTTGCAACATGACCACGATAAATATGTCTTCCAAATATAATGTACTGTACAGTTGTTATACAGAAAGCTTGACCTAACGCTGTTTGTAAGATGTTACCTCTCAACCATAATCAGTCTTTGCTCGGAAATATAACATACAGCAGGGTGTTCAAAAATAAACACACCCCGCAACAGAAAGAAAAGGGTTAGGTTACAATGATATATGTGTTCTCCAAAGGGCTGCGTTTCTTTTTGAACACCCTGTAGTAGTATATGTATATTAAAGAATTTTGGTATGATTTGATCACCTTATGTCCTTTTTTTTTCTTTTTCTGAACGGTATAATGATTGCCATGCGTTTGTAGCCAAATAATAATAATAATACTATTAATAATAATAATAATAATATATTATTATTATTATATTATTATTATTATTACTGAAGGTTATTCGTTATTTCTGCTGTATTTTTTATTCTTGAATGTTCTATTTTTCTATGGAATTTAGATCAGGTGTTTTAGAAGGTTACTTCCATTCTTATAACTTCCGGATGACCTCCAAAACAATTTCGTACTAAATCGCTCTGATGCACAGGGCTCTTGTCACCGAGAAAATTTTATGCATGATGCAGGAATTACCCGCGCCCAAACGCTTGGTAACGCTGAGTTATATTATTTTTCCGCTGTAAAACGTCCCTAATTTCCACTAATTCTCCAAGCATTTATACGTCGCTGTGATTACCTTGAGAAACATTTTGCTTCTCAAATTTGCCCTTTATTTTCCAGCAGTGTAAAGGGCCATGTATGGTTATATGAAAAAATATACTTCCTCATTAATGTAAACCACTTTCTTTCAAATCTCGTCCCCTTGCGGCGAATACTGCGAAGCAAAACTCATTCTGATTCTTTATGGCTATTAGTGAGACCTGGTTCAATAGAGAGTTGGCAATGAAAGATTCTACAACTTCATGGAATCCCTTGTTTACTGGGCTTGGGTTCCGGTTTAAATTCATATCTATGTACATTCTTTTGTCAATGCTAAACGGATTCAATGCTAACCGATTTATTATTTCTGCGTTGCACGGAGTGATCAGACTTTGGCTGTATTTCAGTACATGAGTTCTGTTTCGTACCGATGTACCCAAAATTTCACTGTTTTATGACACACACACACACACACACACACACACACACACACACACACACACACACATTTAACCTATCAGCTTCATACAAGCTATCATGTCCTGGGTTGTTTTAAAGCATTCTGCAAGGAATCTAAATTTACTCTCTTTTTTCCGCACAGTGGCTGATTATGTTTGACAGGTCACATTTCAAAACTAGCGTTGGACCAACCTTCTTGAAACGACCGTGTATGGGGCGCAATGAATATAAATGGGCGTATGGGTGGAATGTTCTGTGCAAAACTTTTTATTTCACTTTCACCTAACTTGTGATTGCGATTGTCTTGAGCGTTGAGTGGTACTATGCTACATATATATATATATATATATATATATATATATATATATATATATATATATATATACAAACGCCCCCACCCACCGGGGTTCAAACCGTTGGGGCGCTAGCCACTACGACAGGATAAAAGTTAACACAACCTTCGCCCCCCCATTCCTGCATGGAAAAAAACGGGATAACTCATAACGCTTTCGCGTCCAGAGGCATTTTACATGTTAACCTTCCGCACTCGAGGTAATGACCAGCATTTCATTCATGGAACCCAGCGTTGCACAACATAGATTGGATAAAATGCACCTCGAGTGCTTGGAAGTTTAACACGTAAAATGCCTCAGGACACGAAAGTGCTATTCGTTTCCCGGGTTGTTTAAATATATGAGAGTTGTGTTTACTTTCCCATCGAAGTGCTTAGCGCCCTCAACTTCTACTCAAGAAGTAGTGGGGATCAACCCCTGTGTGGAAGATTTTTTCATCGTGAAAATTAGAAGATAATATCGTGCGTGTTCACGCATGATATATATATATAATATATATATATATATACCTTTTGACAATGGTAATACTTTAGATAATATTGTGGTTAGTGAAAGGGAGGTAATGCGCTATATTGCTAAAATGAAAATGTAAATCACCGGGGCCGGATTCCATATATCCCATACAACTAAAAGAATTAAATGAAAGCATTGTTGTGCCGCTAACAAAAACTTTTAATGCGTCTATTTCTGAGACGTGCATACCAGATAATTTCAAGTTTGTAAATGTAACACCTATTTTTAAGAAAGGCAATGAAGGTGCGGCGGGAAATTATAGGCCAATCAGTTTAATGTCTGTTGTAGGAGCTACTGGAATCAATAATTAGGGATCGTATAGTCGAACAATTAGAATCGCATAACTTGATTAGAAATACGCAGCATGGTTTTAGGCGAAACAAATCTTGCTTAACTAATCTTTTAGAATTTTTTCAAGGCGTGGTTGAAGTTTACGATAGTCATCTGGCGGTAGATGGAGTGTATTTAGATTTTCAAAAGCGTTTGACACCGTACCGCACAAAAGACTCATTGGAAAAACTAAGGCTCATGTAATCAGGGTGTAGTAATAAATTGGATAGAAGAGTGGTTGCGAAGTAGGAAACAGAGGGTGGTCGTTGATGGAGCGGAGTCGTTTTGCGCTAATGTAGCGAGCGGCGTTCCTAATATATATTAAGATTTAGATGTCGGCCTAGTCAGTACAGTTTCAAGGTTTTCGGACGACACGAACTTGAGTGGTAGGGCATTAATGATGAAGATAGAGGTAAATCCAGGAAGATCTGAACAAAATCGTTGATTGGTCAGTCACATAGCAAATGAGATTTAACGTCGATAAGTGAAAATTTTGCATATCGGTTCGCGTAACGGCAATTTTGCGTATAGTATGTCAGGGAAGGAGTTGGCAAGCGTAAAACAGGAAAAAGATTTAGGAGTTATAGCCACTGGTGATTTAAAAGTGGCGAAACAAAGGACAGGAGTGGTCAATAAAGCGAACGAGGTGCTTGGTTTTATAGCTAGGAATTTTGAGTACAAATCGCGCGATATTATAGTTCCTCTTTAGAAATCATTAGTTAGACCCCACATGGAGTACGCGATCCAATTTTGGAATCCACATATGTGCAAAGATATAGATAAAATCGAAAGAGTTCAAAGACGAGCAACTAAGATGATTCCGTCGCTTAGGTCGAAGTCGTACAAGGATAGGTTTAAGGAGTTAAAATTGACTACACTCGAGACTAGGAGGCTAAGGGGTGATCTAATCCAGGATTTTAAAATTATGAATGGGTTCTATAACGTAAATAGAGATAGCTTTTTCGAAATATCACAGTAGAGTAGAACAAGAAATAACGGGTGTAAGTTGAAAAGTAGAAAGTTCGAAAGAGCAGTTGTCAAAAACTTTTTTACGCATAATACAGGGTGTACATAAAGTCAGGATCTATTTTTGTGAAGCACTTGGATATTATATGGAATTCAATCATAAAATGATAAAGTGGTAACATTTATTAAATAATTAAGAGTAGGATTCGACATGACGCCCATCAGTATCCCTGCACAGCTCAAATCGTTCCGCAGCATTTCTAAACACATTCTGGAGCATTTGCGGGGTTATGTTATCTGCAGCAGTTCGTATACGTAAGTTTTCAAGACTCGTAATCTTCGTCTGATAGACGTGCGACTCGATAAAGCCCCATGCAAAGAAATCTAAAGGGGTTAAATCTGGTCATCTCGCTGGCCAAGGTCTGTTGCTTCCGCGTCCGATCCAGCGATTTGGAAAACGTCCATTTAGATAATCCTGAACAATTTTGGCATAGTGACAAGGAGCACCATCATGTTGATAGACGACAGTACTAACAATCCTATCCCCAATCAGCTGAGGTTCAAGGAATTGCTGCAACATGTCCAGATAAATAACCCCGTAACTGTAGCTTCAGCAAAGAAAAAAGGACCATAAACCTTAGATTTTATTAAACCCCTTAGATTTTATTAAACCCATCCAGACATTAACTTTAGGTGAGTCTCTTTCCTAATTTTGGACGAAATCATTCGGTCTTTCATCTGCCCAAATTCGACAGTTATGGCGATTTACTTTTCCACACGTATGGAAAGTGGCTTCATCACTAAAGAAAATGTTGTCCATTAAATTATCACTCCAGATTTTTACGAGATCAGCACACACAGCACTTCGTCGAGGGAAATCTTCCTCATGTAAATCGTGTAAAACCTGCAAATGATAGCTTTTCTTCTGCAAATTAACTTTCAGAATTTTGTGCACAGATGACGTCGGGAGGCCGAGTCTGTGTGATGCAGCACGAACGGACGTACGTGGCTCCTCAGTGATAATTCCGAGTACTGTATTCACGGTAAGATCTGACATACACGGTCGTCCTGATCTTGCTTCATCATTTACAGATCCCGTTCGTTTAAATTTGTTCACCAATTTTCGTATTGTCTTGTCTATTTGCCCCGGCTTATGAAATCTCCTTCTAAACTTCTCTCTGATGTCATTGTATTTCTTTCCCTCAATTCGCCAAATTACTATTGCCACACGCTCTTCTGTATTCATTCTAAGGGCTTCTGAAAAGAAAAATAGAAAAAAATAATTATTTCACAAAATAGATCCTGACTTTATGTGCACCTGTATAGTAAATAGCTGAATAGTTTGCCGGTAGAAGTAATTAGTAGCACGTCTATAAACATGTTTAAAAATCGATTAGACGCATATGTTGATAGATTGGGTATAATTTAAGGTAGTAAATTAAGGATTTTGTGGTTCGGATTAACTTCGGAACCGCCGTAAAATCGTAGGTCCCCTCCGCCATCACGGAGGACATGCGCAATACACAACTACAACCACAGTTAGATAGACCAGCCATGAGTGGATCCTAGGGCCTTTGTTGGTCTGAAACATTATAACATTATTATAACATTATATATATATATATATATATATATATATATATATGGGCTACGTCGTGGCCAATGTCGTAACACCGCTTTCCCGAGATCAGCGAAGTTAAGCGGCATTGGTGTGGGTAGTAGTTGGATGGGAGAACGTCCTCCGCGCCCAGATTATGTAGCGACCCGTGGTTCAGATCCCATAAAGCTGTAGGTCCCCTCCGTCATATAACCTTAGATGTTGCAAAGGAGGTTAAACACCGTAATAAATTCTTATAAAAATATATATATAATATATATTATATATATAATGTTTAAATTGGAGTCCCCCTTAAAAGGACAAGTAAAGAAAGAAGAATGGAATTTATGAATGTTCTCCTCTCATAAATTTGATAAATTTTCATTCTTGGATAAAATCTGGGGGAAGATATTTTATTCTAAATTTATTGATACTTAATTTACTTATTGGCATCACAGATTCTTCACTTTTTAAAAATATATATATATATAATATATATATATATATATATATATATATATATATATATATATATATATTACATATATATATACACATATATATATATATACATATATATACACATATATATATATACATATATATATACACATATTATTATATACATATATATATACACATATATATATATACATATATATTATACATTATATATACACATATATATATATATACACATATATACACTATATATATTATACACATATATATACACATATATATATATATATACAATATACATATATATATATACACATATATATATATATATACATTATATATATTATACACATATATATACACATATATAATATATATATATATATATTTATATATATTATATATTGTATATAACTCTCCATAAGCCCCACTAATTGATGTGCAGAGTGGACACCTAATAAGAGAGTGCGGCTAAATGAGAGACTTTTTTTCCCGGCCTCTGTATTAAAGTTTTAATCAAGTTTTAATAAAAAGCTGGTGAAGTACACAACGACCCATTCTATGGGTAATTATTTTATGCCGTTCGGTTGTACGCGGGAAAATAAGTGAAACCATTAAAATATTCTGAACGGTAAAATTTCAAATCTATGCAGTTTGCTACGGGGAAGAGCATCTTGACAGTCATTGCATTGTTCTGACCCGTGAGAAAGCCCTTCAGATGACTGAAGCTCACGCCGAAGCTAAGGAACATGATGAGGACGACGTAGTAGCAACGCCTCCAGCCGAGATGCCTTTATCAACAAAGAAGTAGTTTCTAGAATTCATGAACTCTGGGCTTGAAATTACTGACAGGGACCCCAATTTCACTTGAAGGAAGCCCGTGAAATTTACTTGGAAGAGAGCGAGTCTAGGCCTCGTCAAAAGAGAATCACAGACTTCTTCGGTTCAATTTAGTCCAATAAAAGTTCATTGTCATCCTTCGTCTTCATTATTTTTATTTAACTGTACGGTTCTTGTGATTTAAAGGAAGGATTTGGGGTTCTTTTTTTTTTTTAATTACTTTATGTGCAAAATTTATCGTCTTGGACCATATTTAGTTTTTCCCATAAGAATGTTAACAAAATTCCTTTCAGTCCAAACCTACGTGGAGTCTCCAGGAACGTATCCCCACGTGGAATAGGTCAGCTAGTGTACGTTAAAACACTCGTAATGAAACCTAAGTTTAGAACTTATAACTTCTTTTTGAGGGTGCATTCTATAGGAAGTTTTTCTTTCTTTTGGGTATCAAAGCTTCTTGTCAGATGATATAATAACTACTTTTAATGACACAACTTCTTTAGATAGAAGAAATGGCCTTCAAAACTTCTTTATTGAGTGATATGGGACAATAAAAGATAATATTTCTTTGTATAGAAGGTTGAGGGACGTCTTTGTTTTCTGTGAATAAACAAACATACCTACACCACAAAATAGAACACATTGCCTAATACTGTGAACTCAAGTAGTAAAAAAACATGAAATAATGTAGAGCATGCACAGACCGTGCATGGAATAAGGAACTCTTCTGGGAAATTAAATCCACTATAGTTCGAATAAGTAATGATAAATGATAAATACTATAGTTTTTCTTTCACATGATGGAAGGCCCAAGGTGGGCAATGTGTTACTCGCAAAGAGGCCCCATTAAGATAATCATGAAATATTCTAGTTTATATACTGTATTTACCCGCTTACTCACTCTCGTCACAAATTTTCTCATTCACTCTCGCCGTCTGGTCATCTCTGGTCTGGTCTGGTCGTCTGATGGTCCGAGTTTAATGTACAGATGAGGGTGTGGTTTATGGATATATATATATATATATGCTCGCTATTCACAAAAGTCCCTGTTGATGACCTACTTGATTTTTAAAAAGATAAGATTTCTGAATATTCTTTCCCTGTTCAACACAACACTCTTATGGAGTTAATTAAGCTGTGTCAAAGATTGTAAATTTCAGTTTGAAAATAAGTTTTATGTTATGTCGTTTGGATTGGCTATGGGAAATCCCCTTTCACCTGTACTAGCTAATTTATATATGGAATTTTTTGAAAGTAGAATTTTGCCTACGATTGTTAATTTTAACCTGGTTTGGTACAGGTATATAGATGATATTTTATGCCTTTGGCCTAATAATTTGGATGTGGACTTATTTCTTCGTAGGCTCAACAATTTAGTCCCATCTATTAAGTTTACAGTTGAAAAAGAAAATGATGGAAGCCTATCTTTTCTTGATCTAAAAATTTGGAGATGCTCTAATCAGTTCAAATATGAAGTCTACCGTAAGCCTACTAATAATAACTCTTACGTGCATTTTTATTCTGACCATCATCCTTCGATTAAATCCTCTATTTTCTCTGCTATGTTTCTTCGAGCATTGAGAGTTGTCAGTCCTGAATTTTTAGATTCCGAGTTATGCAATATCATGAATATTGGTACTAAATTATGTTATCCTATTTCATTTTTAGATAACTGTCTTATGAAAGCCAAGAATAGGTATTATAATAATGTAATTGTAAAGGAATTTCAGCGTAAAAATATCCTTAGCCTACCTTACCATGTTAATTTTCAATACCTTCCAACTGTACTTAAAGCAATTGGCATTAATGTAATCTTTAAGTATAATAATACTGTTAAATCACGCCTAATAAAGAATAGCCCTGATAGTGTTGTTGGTTGTGTGTACTCGATCGGATGTACACAATGTAACTCAGTATATTATAGGCCAAACCGGTAAAACGTTAGATATTAGGGTAAAACAGCATAAATATGCTTGTAGAACAGCTAATACTTCCAATGCTTTATTTAACCATATGTATAGATGTAACCATAGCATCAAGTGGGGTAGTTCTAAAGCGCTTGTTAAAAACAGAGATATAATAGAACGAAATATTCTAGAATGTGCATTTATTCATTTTAAAAGCAATTTCAATAACAGTGCGGGGACGTATAAAATTGACGATATCATGTTAAAATTTCTTTTGCCTCTCATTAACCCTTGTTAAGTATGTGCTAATTGTTTTGTTTTTCCTGTACATTGTATATATTTTTGGGCATCTCGCCTTTTATCTTCATTCCCTGACGAGGTGTAGCTTTGAATACACGAAAGGCCTTGGAATCGTTTTTCTTTTTCCTTGTGGGTTTGCAGCATTTATTCATTTCATGTGTTTTATTGTGAAATTCATCCAATATATATATATATATATTAGTGATGTAGCGGATGTCATTTTTTTCACATCCGCGGATGCGGTGCGGATGAGGATGTTTGATTTCAACATCCGCGGATGCGGATGCGGATGTCTACATTTTCGTTATTTTTTAGGATATATTCGAGATTTGTTGTGTTTAACGTATATAATAAGTTATTATATAGAGAGAGCTGTAGCTATAATGTAGTATAATTGATTAATTGTACAATAATTGCTGTACTTTTCTCTGAACATATAAAATAATATCAAGCATCTAACTAATATAGAAATCAATTAGTGAATTCGTCTGCAAATAAATTCGTTATATTTTGTTGAGTTTCAGCCACAATTAGAAACCATAATTGTGTTACCAGGATGCGGGACGTGAACCCAACTCAAATGCACCCCACCGACCTCTTTCCCCAACCTCCTCCACCCTTATAGAAAGAGATCTTTAATTAGCTTGATAACTATTTATATTAAGTTTAAAGTTTTATTAGGCATATTTATAAATGAGTAATTAAAATAAAGTAAACTAAGATGTTCATCGTTTAATGTTCAAACTTAATTATAGGAAGGTTATGCTTAAGGAACATTAATTTTTCTGCCTTTTCTGCTGCCAGTCTGTTTCTCTTTTCATCATATATTAATCCAGCACTGCTAAATAATCTCTCGCTTGGTACGTTTGTTGGAGGACAGGCTAAATGTTTCCTTGCAAGTTTACTCAAGTATGGATATATTCTGCGTATTTTTCCACCAACTATAGCATTGTCACATGCAGCCAGGCATTTTTCTTGGTGATAGCTCTCGATCATTTTTACTACATCTTTTGACATCGCGTAGGTCTCGTCATTGCTGCTTGACTCAAGAAACTGAGAGACAGATTCTGTGATAGATTTGCTTGTTGAAGGTGTTGGTTCTGTCACTGAAACTTTTATTCTTTTGGTGGGTGGCGAAACGACAGATTCAAGAGATTGAAGCTCTTCAACTGCTTTGCCAAGTGATGATTTAACTCGTTCTAATGTACTAGGTGAAAATAACTTAGCTTTGTAACGTGGATCTAAGTAGGTTGCAAGAGAGTAACTTCATACAAGAACAGCCTCTCGTCTTGTCGCTTGCATCACTTTTGCGCACAATGAACTAGTTCTATTAATAGAGCAAATTTTATAATTTCCGCTTATTAATTACATTTTATCTCAACGGTCCACATCCGCACGACATCCGCAGTCCAAAGTGCGGATGCGGGTGCGAGAAAATGTGCGGATGTTCCGCGGATGCGGATGCGGATGTGACCTACATCACTAATATATATATATATATTATATATATATATATATATATATATATATATATATATATATGATAAAACCACGAAGGGAAAAGAAACACAAAGGGGTGCTCAAGCGCTTTCGTCTAATGACATCCTCATTATTTGTTATCTACGTTATCTATTTGTTTTTCATTAAATTCTTGCCAATTAATTGCCTGCTTTAATTAAATATTAGTGTTAATAACCATTATAATAATTTTTGTTCTCTGTATTGTTTTTTTTTGTCTAATTTCATCTATATACTTCTTTTATATTATTATAATAATTTTTGTTCTCTGTATTGTTTTTTTTGTCTAATTTCATCTATATACTTCTTTTATATTTTTCATATATATATATATATATATATATATACAGGGTGTCCCGTAAGTCTGGACCCATAGGGAAAAATAATAAAATTAAAAAATAGTCAAAAAATTTATTACATAATCTGTTCAAAGTGTCCGCCGTTGTGTCGCACACATAGTTGAAGACGTAATCTCCACTGCTACAGCACTTTCTGAATCACAGTCGCAGAAATTTCTGACACGCCTCCACAATGCGTGCTTTAAGGTGGAAAATGTTCTGAAGTTTGACCTCGTACACTTTGGCTTTCAAGTGGCCCCACAAATAAAACTCCAGCGGAGTAAGATCATAATAAAAAAATAATAAAAATAATAATAAAAATAATAAAAAAATATATTATAAATAAATTTTTGGACTATTTTGTAATTTTATTATTTTTCCCTATGGGTCCAGACTTACGGACACCCTGTATATATATATATATGCTGCAAACCCACAAAGAAAAGAAAAACGATTGGAATCGTTTTTCTTTTTCCTTGTGAGTTTGCAGCATTCATTCATTTCACGTATTTAATTGTGAAATTTATCCCATATATATAATAATAATAATAATTATGAAGAGGAACTGTGGAGAGATAAAAGTCATTCTTCAATTTTTAATTGACACTAACGTTTCGTAATATACATATTCCATCATCAGTACTAATAAATACAAAAACATTAAGTTAAAATAACCAAGTTAAGGTTAAAAAGTTAAAATCTTATAATTATAATTACATAAAAGAATAGAACAGACATAAAATATTATAAAATAAAGACAAAATAGGTACCTTAGTTGAAACATGAGTTCAACCGAAGATTCACCAGAGTTGAGATTCGGTTTAAGTTAATGATTCCATGATTTTAAGTTTGAGGTCAGAACTGCTACCGACGAGAGTACGAAAATTTGACAGCAAAGTATGTAAGAGTTGGTTGGTTTGCTGAGAAGTTGAATTGTACGAATTGACTTTTCAAGATGTTTGAAGATACGAGATTTGAGGTGTCTTAGTTTTTTTACCTATACAAAACCCCGTACAGTGGTCACACTTATACTGATAAACTATGGAGGATCTGAGGAGTGTTGGAATAGTAGCTTTATATTTAAAGAAATTTAGAACTGATCTGGTCAGAACGAGAACTCCGATAGACTTGATGATGGAATATGTGTATTCCGAAACGTTGGTATAAAAATTTGAAGAATGTTTTTTATTATTAAGTTACGATTTCCTTGCAACTATTCAATAGCTGATATATATATATACAGGGCGTCCCAAAAAAATGTATACACACTTTAACAGCTGATAGCTCAATTGATGTTTCTTTCTTTCCAAGTTAAACCCATTAGAATTAATAATGGCAGTCAAACTAAGCTTTGAACAAAGGAAATTCATTCTAAAATGCTACTGGAAGTGTGAAAACGCAGTTGAAGTGCAAAGACAGTTTAGGAGGGAGTTTCAAACAGATCCACCAACGCGACTTACCATCACTCGAATTAGAGATAAGTTTGAAGTCGATGGAACTGTTCAGAATGTCCACAAGAAGCGTTCCGGAAGACCACGGACATCGACAAGCCCCACAAAGCAAGAAAGAGTATTGGAAACGTATCACCAAAGTCCAAGAAAATCTGTGCGGCAAGCGAGTCGTGAGGTAGGAATTTCAGAATCGTCTGTCCAACGCATTTTGAAGCGCTGTCAATGGAAAAGTTACATTCCAAGATTAGTCCATGCTATTAATGAAGATGATCCGGACCGAAGAGTGGAGTATTGCGAGTGGTACTTGGCACGATGTGGATGTGGATTGGACGAAGGGGTTTCGTAGAATACCCTCCGCGTTCACCAGACCTCACACCACTAGACTTTTTTTTATGGGGATACTTACAAGATAAAGTCTACGCTATAAAACCTGCAACAGTCGCTGAATTGAGAGCAGCCATTGAACGAGAATGCACACAAATACCAAACGAAATGTTTCGTGATGTTTGCGATTCCATTGCTTCGCGTTATCAGCAGTGCCTGGACCAGAACGGACGTCAGTTTGAAAACAGGCGTTGACAAAACAATTAAATAATGTCTGTAGATTCTATTACATTTTGAAAATGAAATGTATTTTAATAACACTGCCTTTATAAGTATTTAAAGTGTGTATACATTTTTTTGGGACGCCCTGTATATATATATATATATATATATATATATATATATATATATATATAGAGAGAGAGAGAGAGAGAGAGAGAGAGAGAGAGAGAGAGAGAGAGAGAATACGCCTCGGTAATGTGGTTAACGTCGCGACTACGAATCCATCGGCCCGGGATCGAGGCACGGTGACGGCAGGCGGTGCGCAGCAAAACTCAGCTGTTCATCGTACCACACACAAAAAAAATTGGTTGGTAGATAAATGGGTACCCTCGGTAGCCTAGTGGTTAAGACGCTGGGCTGCTGGTGGGGCGTAGTTCGGATTCCACGTTAAACTGTAGGTCTAAGGTGGCGTGGAAAAACTTTATCTCCGCCAGAATGAACAATTCCTGCTGAAGCAAAAACCAAGGTAACGAAGACATATATTATATATATGAGATGAATTTCACAATTAAACACGTGAAATGAATGAATGATGCAATCCACAAGGAAAAAGAAAAATAATTTGTTTTCTTTTTTTCTCTTTCCTTGTGGGTTTGCATTATATATATATATATATTATATCCTTTTGACTCACCCTGTAAATATATATCATATATATATAGCAAACCACATGGAAAAGGAAACACAAAGTCCGAGCGCTTTCGTGATATATTCACATTATCAAGGAGGAACAGAAGATAGACAGATTACAAAGTAAATGAGTTAAATAAAACAAGCAAAAAATTCACAATCGGCACCTCAAATTAAAGGCCTTAAAGCCCTCTAAAGATTTTTCAATTGATAACATAATCTGTAGGCTGCTAAATTACTAAATATAAAAAGTATATAGATGAAATTAGACAAAAAAAACAATACAGAGAACAAAAATTATTATAATGGTTATTAACATAATATTTAATTAAAGCAGGCAATTAATTAGCAAGAATTTAATGAAAAACAAATAGATAACGTAGATAACAAATAGATAACATAATCTGTAGGCTGCTAAATTACTAAATATAAAAGGACGATATAGATGAAATTAGACAAAACAACAGTACAGAAAACAAAAATTATATAATGGTTATTAACACTAGTATTTAATTAAAGCAGGAAATTATATGTTAACAGTTCTTACAATAATATTTATTTATTTTTAACCAGGGCAAACCATTAAGGGGCAAGAATGCAGTCAAGAAAACAGTAGGCCCTTCGCTAGCTTTCTGACAATGCACGAATAATTTATACAACCCAGGACTAATATAAGGACCAAATCCGCATTATTCTTGATCACACTTGATTCCAGTATATTTCTGCTAACAATAGATTTACTAAACCTTAATTTGGAAGCATTTTTCCAATCAATGGGATGATTAGTATCTCTTACGTGAATGAACATGGCGTTAGATTCCTGGCCACTTCTTATACTGTATGATGCTGTTAATACGTAACTCAAGGGTCTTACCAGTTGGCCAATGTAAAATTTATTGCATATTGTGCAAGGGATTTTATATACACAACCATGTTCACTTAACGGGGAGTTCTTAATCAATGAATTCTTAATTACATCTAAATTTTTGAACGCAATATTTACGTTAAAAGTCCTCAGCAGATTCGGCAGATCAAGGAAATTTTCTCTGAATGGTAACACTAAAACATTTTTTGTGTTATAAGGAATCTTATCCTTTACTTCGTAGAAGGTTTCTTTGCCATTTTTAAGGACTTATCTATGCAGTTCTTTGGGTATTTTAAATCAAAAGCAATTTGTATATTTACTAATTTCGTCGTCAATGAACTCTGGGCTACAAATTCGTAGACCTCTTAGGAACAAAGTAGAAAGAACGGATCGTTTTACATTAATGTGGTGATCAGAATAATAATGTATATAGGAACAATTATTAGTGGGTTTTCTGTAAATATTGTACTTAAACTTTTTTCCAGACCTATATATTAAAACATCTAAAAAAGGATCGAAGAATCTTTTTCTATTTCAACTGTAAAATTGATAGAGGGAGTTAAATTATTAAGTTTGGGTAAGAATTCATTGAGATTTTAAAGTCACTGGCCAAAGACAAAGAACATCATCTACATATCTAAACCATGGAACATAATTTGGCAGAATCTTCCTTAATACTTACTTTCAAAAAACTCCATATATAAGTTACTCAAAATGGGGGAGAGAGGGTTTTCCATCGCCATACCAAATTTCTGCCTAAAATATTCATTATTGAACACAAATTTTGAGTCTACTATGCACAGCTTAATTAATTCTATAATTGTAGCCACAGGTAATGGCAAATTATGCTTAACCAGTTCTTCCGAAAGAAACACTAATAGATCCTCCACCGGGACTCTTGTAAATAAAGCGGTAACATCAAAGCTTACCAATCTAAAATTGTAATTGACGCTGATACTATTTAATTTTTCCACCAGGTCTACATTATTATTTGTGTGTAATTGTGAAATTGTGCCAAGGAGAGGATTAAGAATGGAGACAAGCCATTTGGATAGCTTATATGAGATAGATCCTATAGAACTAACAATAGGCCTTGCAGGATTATTTGGCTTATGAGTTTTAATCAGGCCATACATATAGGGTAATGACGGTGAAGTACTCAAAAACTGTTTAAGTAACTTTCATTCCCCTTCAAAAGTTGTTTAATTTTCTTGTTAAATGCACTGTTCACAGTTTCGAGAGGATCGTTCCTTAATTTCACGTAAGTGTCCGCATCATTCAAAAGATCATACATTTTTCCTAGATAAACGTCTTTATTGAGGATCACTAAGGCATTTGATTTATCAGCTTTGGTTATGTGTAGATTCTGAGCTTTTCTTAAAGCTTCATAAGAGTCGAAAAACCTCTGTGGACAATTTGGAATAGAGGGTTTAGACATGGCACTATATACTATACCTTTACAAATATTCACATCCTCTATAGGTAAATCATTATATTTTTCTAAATTACAGAAAGCCTTAGCTATTTCTACATAGTCCACCTCCTTTTTAGCTGCTGAAAAATTTATTCCATATCCAAGAGCCGTAACCATATTTTTATTTAACACTTTATCTGATAAATTTATCACAAATCCGGGGTTAGCATCCTTAGTCCAATCACTTCTTTCAATTAGAGTTTGTAATTTAATATCCAGTTTCCTTTCCACTACACTACATTCTCGTCTAAGTTTGTTATAACAATAGTCCAGTAACCGTTGTTTCCATTCAGGTGGAATTGCCATATCAAAACTATATCTTCTCGCCCTAGTAACTTTAAAAGTTTCTTCGACTTCAATCTTAGTAATTTGTATATGCTTCTGCAACACTATTCTCTGGAATTCATCGAAGGGGCGTTCTCTCAAATTCAAAAGTCTATTAGGGAGTAAAGAGGTGGGGAGAATTTGTTCACTTAGACATCTTCTTAGAAATATCAGGTGAACCTTTCGCTTGTGTGACTTAACTAAAGAAGAACAAAAAGTAGAAACAAACAGTGCTAGGCCAGGGAAGAGCAAAGAGAAGGTCTCGAAGTGGCGCGTGGTATCCATTATGCACTAAAATCACGTAAGAGATACTAATCATCCCATTGATTGGAAAAATGCTTCCAAATTAAGGTTTAGTAAATCTATTGTTAGCAGAAATATACTGGAATCAAGTGTGATCAAGAATAATGCGGATTTGGTCCTTAATATTAGTCCTGGGTTGTATAAATTAGATTCTTGCCCCTTAATGGTTTGCCCTGGTTAAATAAATAAGTATTATTGTAAGAACTGTTAACATATAATTTCCTGCTTTAATTAAATATTAGTGTTAATAACCATTATAATAATTTTTGTTTTCTGTACTGGTGTTTTGTCTAATTTCATCTATATCGTCCTTTTATATTTAGTAATTTAGCAGCCTACAGATTATGTTATCTATTTGTTATCTACGTTATCTATTTGTTTTTCATTAAATTCTTGCCAATTAATTGCCTGCTTTAATTAAATATTAGTGTTAATAACCATTATAATAATTTTTGTTCTCTGTATTGTTTTTTTTTCTAATTTCATCTATATACTTTTTATATTTAGTAATTTAGCAGCCTACAGATTATGTTATCAATTGAAAAAATCTTTAGAGGGCTTTAAGGCCTTTAATTTGAGGTGCCGATTGTGAATTTTTTGCTTGTCTATTTAACTCATTTACTGTGTAATCTCTGTCTATTTTCTGTTCCTCCTTGATAATGTGAATATATCACGAAAGCGCTCGGACTTTGTGTTTCCTTTTCCTGTGGTTGTTTGCTTATTAATAAGATGACGTGTTATTTTGTGATTTTAGTGCATATATATATATATATATAATATACTTACTTACATTTGTTGAGTTTGAACGACGGTTCAGGATCGACCTGCGGTCGACTCCTCTGCAACATCCCGCCTCATTTGCGGGACTTGGTGAAGGAGGGAATTGCTCTCTGATCTCTTCCTGCCATCGTAGCCAGCCACGCATGGCTGGTCAGGGACTTTGCACAAGAATCTGTCCAGCTGGTTCTTGAAGTAATTCAGGTCGGTGTGCTAGAGATTCCTCACTTCTTTTGGAAGGACATTGAAAAGCTTTGGGCCTCGTATTCTGAGGTCATTTTCTATCCTCGTTTTCATGGCCCCTTGTCCCACCGAAGCTGGGACCGTACAGAATCTGCCTCTTCTCTTATTCCAGTTTGTTTCTATTTAATTTCTGAGGTTAGGGACAGAGCCCTCAAGTATTTTCCATATGTATATTATTGTGTACCGCTCGCGCCTTCTTTCAAGAGAGTAGAATTCCAGGGATTGTAGTCGAGACCAGTAGTCTTCACCTTCCGTTTCCTCTATCTTAGACGTAAAAGTCCTTTGTATAGCTTCAATGCTCGCAATGTCTCTTTTTCTGTGTGGGCTTGTGAGTACTGAGCAATACTCAATTATTGGTAGGACTAGACTCTTCCATAATTTGAGCATGATGTTTGCTTTTCTGCTGCGGAAGCTCCTCCAGATGATTCCCATTATTTTTCTAGCCGTTGTGATTTTGATTTTATACTGCTCTCTGAATTCTGCATCCGACGACATTATTACTCCAAGATCCCTGACTTGTGGATTTGTGTTATTTGTTTGGCTTGCGGAGTTTTGTACCCTTTTTTCTGTAGCTCTTTGTTATTACCATATCTTAGAAGTTGGAATTTTTCTTAGTTGAACTTCATATTGTTGTCTTCTGCCCAATGGAATAATGTTTCAATGTTGTTTTGTAATTTTCTTATGTCATCTTCGTTCAATATTTCCTTACATAACTTTGTGTCGTCTGCGGAGCATGATACAATACTGTCCTTAATATCTGCATCAATATCTGCAATCATTATTATGAACAGCAAGGGAGCTAATACTGTCCCTTGTGGGACAGAGCTCACGACTTCCGAGACTTCCGATTTAACTCCGTTTACCACCACCCTCTGCGTCAAGAAATTAAATATCCACCTTCCTAGCTTTCCAGTAATTCCTGTATCCTTAAGTTTGTGTGCTATGATTCCATGGTCACATTTATCGAAGGCTTTAGCAAAGTCAGTATATATTACATCAATGTTTTGTCCTCGACACAATGTTCCTAATATTTTCTCCTGGTGGTCTAGTAGCTGTGACAGGCATGATCTACCCAACCTGAAGCCATGTTGATTTGGGTTGTATAAATCTTTTTCTTGTAGGTAGTAGGTAGTTTTGCCTCTAATTATGCGTTCAAAACACTTTATAAGGTGTGAGGTGAGAGCCACTGGCCGATAATTTTTGGGCATTGCTCTGTTACCACCTTTAAATAGGGGGGCAATGTTCGCGTTCTTTAAGGGGAGTGGAATTTGTCCTGTGTCAAGTGATTTCCTCCATAGTAAGTATAGCGGTTTTGCAATACTCTCTTTGCATTTCTTCAGAAGTGTGGCACTCCATGTGTCTGCCCTGGCGCTGAATTGTCTCGCATCTGTGATAAGGCCGTAATTACATCTCCTTCCGTGAACTCGAAGTCCATTAATAGGTTTGTGCCGGGATTTGTTCTTGGTTGATCTGTATCGATGTCGAAAAACTCGTCTGGGTTTTCCACTTTCATCTCGGACTTAGGGTGCTAAACACAGATTTAAATTGTTCCCTAAGTAGGCTGACCATACCTACCGTTTTGAACGGGACAGTACCGTTTTGTATGGGTTTTTGTATGGGTTCTGTCACTGAAGAATAATTGTAAGCTCAATATGTTTATGTACTTACTTTTCATGAATACAGAATATTACATAACCCCCGTCCCTTTTTTGCCATCCCAATGTCCCGTTTTTGTCTCAAGGAAATATGGTCAGCCTATCCCTAAGCAGTTCACTTATTTCTTTCGGGTCATTTGTGTATTCGGCCTCCCCATTTATCAACGGTCCAATACTCTCCTTACACTGCATTTTCCTTTTCGCAAACGTGTAGAAGTATTTTGGGTTATTTTTTATGTTTTCTGCTACCTTGTTTTCCTCCTCGTTTGTCTTATGTATGAATGTTTGCTTTAGGTCCATTTCTATTTCGCCAAGTTTCCTCTCTAGTTTGAGTCTCTTTGCATCAGTTCTGCAACTGTGGAGATGTTTTACGGTTTGTCTTCGTTGCCTGAATAGAGTCCTCATTTTCCTCTCGAGCTTGCTACGTTTTCTTTCTTGTCTCTCTGGAATATGTTTCAGTATTATACATTTGGTTTCCGTCTCTATTATACATAGTATTTCTTGTGGAGTCTTCTCGTGTAGTAGCAATTCCCAATTTACCTACTTTAAATCTTTATTTATGTTTCTCAATTTACTTTCTTGAATTTATGTTTAAGCCTTCAAATATTCATCTGCCTCGCTAGGATGCGTTTCGGACCTCTGGGTGCTAACTTCAATTATATATCGATGAGGTTATGGTCGGAGAACTTTGTGTGCGTTACTTTTTTATTTATTATTATCTCGTTATTGGTCCAGATTAAATCCAAAACGTTCTCCTTTCTCGTGGCTTCACCGATTTCCTGGGTAAGGGCGTGTGGAAAATTCAACAGCCTAAAAGGTATCTTTCCGGCTACCGCGTCCACCCTTACCTCAGGTTCGACAAGGTATTGTTTAAATTAAGCCTTAAACTTAGGGTTCTCACAACTTGGACGCTATTAAAAATAATGATGGTAATTATGTTTAATAAATTTAATTTTAAGCCATACTCTTGACTTGTTCGCCTTTATCGAGTTAAACTCTTGATTCGATACATTCACATTAATTGTTAGATATAGCAAAACCAAGCCACGCGTTAAATAACTAAGTAAATAATTAGAAATAAATTTGTTTAATTTAGATTGAAGTTGGGTAGATTTATATTAAGAATTAATTAATAGTTTTCTTTACTACTTTAAAATATAAAAAACGTAAAGAAAAACGATAAGTAAGGAATGATTGTTATGTTATGATAGGTCAGGCAAAATGAAAGGACCCACCTTTCTTAACAGGTTTTAAAATTTTGGATACTAAGCTTGGATGGTACTTATAGAAAATGTTATAGATTTTGTTCCAATAAATCTTGGATAAATAATAGTCAAATTTAAATGTATTGACCAGATTAGATTAATACCAGAATGTGCTTACCTTAACACAAAGCCAACAAATAATTAAAGTATGAATCACTTACAGTGCTCAATGATTTGATAGAAGAAACTAGCCTCACCTACCAATTCAATAGCTCCTAAACTGAATTATTATACAGTGCGTTCTAAAAGTCGCTCAGCAGTCAACCAACACTTTAAAAAAGTGTTTGACAACAAGTGTAGACGAGTTGCTCTGTGCCTGCAAAATAGTGTAAAAAACACTTTCAACACATGCTGCAAAATCAAAAGGTTATGTAATAAAATCACTAAATCATGGTTGAATGAAAACATTATAGTTTTTCAATTTCCTATGCGTTTAACATAACACTGCGGAGAGAGACTTTCGAACGCACTGTACAAGGAAAACAATTTAGTTAAAGCACAAAAAATGACACTAGACTTGAGATTTTAGACTTAATTAAACTGCTAAAGCTTTAAATCAAAGCTAAAAGCAAATAAATTTCCTAACTGAACACTTTGAATCAGGGCAAACTGGAGACTTCCTCACAAAGCGAAGGCTGAGAATAGACTCCTAAGAACCTAATCTAACCTACGACTTCCGCTTGTAGAAGCTTCGTAGTTGGTTTATACAATTTCGGAAGAAAACGAAACACTATATATACATATATTATGGATTTATAGCTCTTTTAGTAGAATACATGAGTATTCTGATCGATATGAATTATTTATTTATTTTCGTTGATTTTGGTTGGTTTGTGGTTGTGTTTTAATAGGTTTAATATAGTTTAAGAATTTTTAACCTACTGTCTAATATCTTATAGCATTGTTGCTCGGGTTCTGTCATCTTTAGTAATGTTACTATGAAACTTCTCAACATATATAACTTCGTCATTTTTCTTCATGATATGATGGGAAATTAAAATCTCCGAAAATTAGAATATTTGTTGCTGGAGTTTCAAGTAATTTAATGTTTTCTATTTCATTTGTAGCAAATTATATATATTTAAGATTAGCGCAACCCATCTTATTAGCAATTACTAGTAAGAAACTAGCACGAAAACTTGTTAAAAGCCTGATTGATTGATGTATTAACTTATAAAGGTCGTATTTATCCTGTAAATATTTCGTCAACAATATCCACTCGTATTTTGGTAAACAAAAATTCTGATATGAGTCCCTGCATATAATTAGTTTATTAACTGAAGTTTAATTAGTTTTTGCATATTTTTATCTTACAGTGACTTTTTATATTTATAGAAATTATTGCTTTTCCCGAATATATATATATATTATATATTATATATATTTATTTATTTATTTATTTTAGGAATTAATTAAGTAAATTGCGTCTGAAAAATATCGTTATTTTATATTCAACCTTTTCTCGTTTACTATAAATTTTGAAGATTTATATTGTATACAGTATATATATAGGGTGAACCAAAAGTAGGTGGACAGTAAATGATAACGTTTATTTGAGAATACATATTTAATTTTTTGTATACTATAATACAAAATAAAATTTAAATAAATTAGTTATAATATTTAATATAATTAACACAAACACCATAATTATAATGAACACCATAGTTTATAATATAATATACACAAACCGTATTCAACCTACTGTCCACCTACTTTTGGTTCACCGTGTGTATATATATATATATATATATATATATATATATATAAGGTATGCGCCTCGGTGGTGTAGTGGTTAGCGTCGCTGACTACGAATCCATCGGCCCCGGATCGAGACCCGGTGACGGCAGGCGGCACGCAACAAAACCCAGCTGTTCACCCTTCCACACAAAGAAATTGGTTGGTAGATAGTGGGTGCCATGGATAGCCTAGCGGTTAAGACGCTGGGCTACTGGTGGGGCGTGATTCGGATTCCACGTTAAACTGTAGGTCTAAGGTGGAGTGACACGCGTAACCTTCGTCAGAATGAACAATTCAGGCGGAAGCAAACGAAAGGTTACCAAAGGTGTGTGTCCTCTCTCTCTCTCTTACACACACACGCACGTCTTTTCTTTTGATGTAGAACATCTTTTGTATTCCAATATACATCCCCCTTTTTCTGAGCCTTTTGAGAGTGAGAATAAAAGCATGAACAAAAGGAACTTTTTCTGGAAATATTTTTCTTATTAAAGTCTCTTTCTGTGACCAAAGACTTAAAAAACGCTTTAAATTAAACCATAATAGATTTTTTATTTTGTACATTCAATGAATAGCTTATTATTATTATTCAATATACGAAAACCCCCCCAAAATACGCAATTCAGGAATAAAGCTTTAAATTCACCTGCATGTAGTACAGATAAATTACTGGGGCATCTTGCGCTTG
>JAJOZX010000316.1:1452500-1612500 GCA_023014485.1 Bathynomus jamesi | reverse complement strand
AGGTTCAGCGCACTAGTGATGTTGTGTTGTGTTCTTTGTTGTGCTAGAGTGGTACAGTCTGTCATAATGTGTTCAATTGTTTGTGGTGCGTCCTGGCACAGGTGGCAGGTGTCGTCTATGGAGTTGTCTAGTCTGTGTTTATATGTCTGTAAGTTGGGGTGATGTCCACATCGGAATCGTGCTAAGTTAACGCGATCCGATCTGCTCAGGCTGATCTCTGACCTGTTAATGGGTGGCGGCTTCGCACCTAGGACCGCATTCGGACCGAGTCGTGTCAGTGCTTTGTTAGTTAGGTGTGTGTGTATGTGTTTTCTGTACTGTGTGATGTCTGTGGGGCGTGGTATGGAATGGAGTATTTGGTTATAATGTCTCTCTGGTGTTACCTTAATGGTGCGAGGTGTCGGTGCATGATTGTACATGTAGTGGCAAGGGTGTTGTGGGTTAGTTGTCGCCGCTGCCATGAATTGTGTTCCCTTCATGTCTAAATGTTTCCTAACTTTCAGTATTTTTGTTTCTGTGTGCAGGTATTCTATTGGTGTTGTTTGAGTGCATCCTGTAATGATACGAAGTGCGTTGTTTTGTATTGTCTGTAAAGTGTTTATGTGTGTGTTTGAGATAATGGGTGCCCAGCATGGGCTAGCATAGTCCATAACTGAGCGAAAATATTGTTTGTATATGAGTGATGTTGTTTCTTGCTGGTGTCCAAAGTTTGTGCCTGTTAGTACCCTAAGCGTATTAAGTCTTGGCGTACATTTGTTTTTACTGTCCTGAATGTGGTTTGCAAAAGATGTGTTGTATGTGACCCCCAAGTATTTTGGTCCTGTGAGTGTGGAATGTTGGTGTTGTTTAGTGTAAGCTGTGGAGTTATCTGGTGTTCTTTTGTGTTGCTTGTAAGCAAGGTGATGGTTGATTCTGTGGGCGCTACATTGAGTCTATTGTGTGTGAGCCAGTCTTGTATACTATTTATATATGTTTGTAGGTTATTTGTAGCGGTGTCGATGTTGTTGTGGGTGGATGTTAGAGTGATGTCATCTGCATATGATGATAAGGTAAGCTTGTTATCTATGGGTGTTGGAATGTCATGCATGTATAAGTTGAAGAGTGTTGGTGAGAGAACAGAGCCTTGACGGACCCCGTTGGGAAAAAAATTGTTTTTGGATGACTTGCCATTAAATGTGACATATGAGTATCTTCCTGAAAGATAGTTGCTCAGCCACCTTTTGGTGTTATTTTACATGTTTGTGTTGAGTATTTTGTTTATGAGAGGAAAGCGTGGGATAGCATCAAATACTTTACTGATGTCTATTGTTGCTAATAGTGTACGTTGAGCTGGTCGTCTGGAGTTGATGCCATCCATGATGTGCTGCGTGAGGTTAGTGAGTAATGTCGTGGTTGAGTGGTGAGGTCTGAACCCAAATTGAGTAGGCGATAGTGGTATGTGTGGGTTGGTGATTTGTAAGATTAATCTTTCTGTTACTTTGGAAGGTGTGCATAGTAAAGTAATGGGTCTATAGGAAGCTGGTTCTGTTGGATTTTTGTTTGGTTTGAGTAGTGTAATAATTTTACCTTGTTTCCATATGTCAGGAATATTACAGTGTTGGTATGAATATGTGCTGATATTTCTGAGAGCTAGTATTCCCTGTGGGCCCAAGTGTTTAAGGTGTATGTTAGATATGTTGTCTGGTAACCTTCGAATTCTTAATGTTTTTGATGATCTTGATGGTCTGGTCTGTATTGAAGGGTGTAATGGTCATGTCGAGTCTGTAGGTTTACTTGTGTCTGGCTGTTTGTCTGTCTGCGTGTTTCTGGTTGTATCGTTGATCACGTTAATGGATATTGTACCTTTTTATGGGATTTGTCCCCTGCCAAATAAACATTATGATTATTATTATCATATATATATATATATATATATATATCAGTGGCGTGCGGTGATTTTTCGTCAAGGGGAAGCAATTCAAGCAAAAACAACAAAGATTATATAAAATAAAAATAAAACTTTAAAATACTCGTATATAATAAAAACAAAACACATATAATCATCTACTTACTTTACTTATAGGTTAATTCTATTCTTCTTTCTTTTTTATTAAATATATCTATTATTTCTTCGTAAAAGGCATCGGTTTTCATATCCTTAAGAAGCTTTTTCTCAATTGAGATTAAAGCTAAACTTGCAAGCCTTTCTTCCCCTTGCGCATTTCTAGCGTAGTTATGTATTCGCTTTAAATGAGAGAATGACAGCAGACAGCACATATAAGTTGCCAGATATTTCAAGAAAATTAACTATAAGATCTGGACAGCGAAATCTAAATTGCTTCCTTTTTGACATAGGGAAGGATAAAATAACGATAAATATATATTCTTTTTCGCTTAACATGGCCATGGAATTTTTTAGTAGAAAAACTATATATGAAACTTGTTGTATTCAATAAATACTACATTATTAAACATTAAATGAGTTTTTAGAATGGAAATAAACAATTTGTAACAGTAAAAAAAAAGCGAAAGTCATTGGGAAAAAGGATGCATTTCGTCAATTGTTGTCCAACTCGAGATTTTTTGCGTCGGCTTTCTTAAAGGTTCTTGCACGAACGGCAACCAATGTATATACTATGTATCCACCTGATTACCAATCAAATGCTATAAATAGTATAATAAAATGATTTTGTACACATTATTAACACATATTGAACTGTTTAAACTTTAAAGTATAATACAGCATTTTCTTCTTTCTTTGAATAGGGAAGCATTGCTTCCCTTGCTTCCATGGACAGCACGCCACTGATATATATATATATATATATATATATATATATATATATATATATATATATAAATATATATTGGTGTATATATACACACGAGGAGTGATCAAAAAGTATCGATAATTTTATTGCTACGGACAAATGAATGCAAAAAAGAAATAACCGTTTACATATGTGAGTCTTCCTGCCCTCTGGCGTCTGCAGTCTGAAGCAAAATCTGCTACCATGAGTCAGTAGTTGGTTGGAGCGCTTAAAAGGAGCGTGTGTTTTTGCAGTACGTATAAATCTCTGAAATGGAACAACGCGCGTTCAGAGACGAGCGAAATGATTAAAACAGCTTTTGGAAATGATGCTCTCAGTGTAGCTAACGTTTACAAATGGCACAAAAAGTTTAAAAATGGAGAAACATTTGCTCATACCAGAAATCGAATCTGTTGGACATTTTCATCCGTACGATAAATGGAAGAGCGGCCACTGCGTTCCTTGTCTTCAAGCGATGTTTCTCCATTTTTAAACTTTCTGTGCCACTTGTAAACGTTAGCTACACCGAGAGCATCATTTCCAAAAGCTGTTTTAATCATTTCGTTCGTCTCCGAACGCGCGTTGTTCCATTTCAGAAATTTATACGTACTGCTAAAACACACCCTCCTTTTAAGCGCTCCAACCAACTACTGACTCATGGTAGTAGATTTTGGTTCAGATTGCAGACGCCAGAGGGCAGGAAGATTCACATATGTAAACGGTTATTTCTTCTTTGCATTCATTTGTCCGTAGCAATAAAATTATCGATACTTTTTGATCACTCCTCTTATATATATATATATATATATATATAAAGATTATTTCACGAAAGTAACAAGTGAAAAATAATTATGATGAATAAAACCACGAAGGAAAGGAAACACAGAATGGTGCTCAAGCGCTTTCGTCTAATGACATCCTCAGGAACGGTGTTCCTGAGGATGTCATTAGACGAAAGCGCTTGAGAACCATTTTGTTTCCTTTCCTTCGTGGTTTTATTCATCATATATATATATATATATATATATATATATATATGATGAAAAAAACACGAAGGAAAGGAAACACAGAATGGTGCTCAAGCGCTTTCGTCTCATGACATCCTCATGAAAGCGCTTGAGCACCATTCTGTGTTCCTTTCCTTCGTGGTTTTTTCCATCATAAATATTTTTCACGTGTTACTTTCGTGAAATAATATATATATATATATATATATATATATATATATGGGATGAATTTCACAAAACACGTGAAATGAATGAATGCTGCAAATCCACAAGGAAAAGAAAAACGATTCCTGACGAGGTGTAGTTCTGAATACACGAAAGGACTTGGAATCGTTTTTCTTTTTCCTTGTGGGTTTGTAGCATATATATATATATATATATATATATATATATATATGGGAATTAACTCAGAATGGTCAATTCTGCCAGTTGAGGTTTAAGTTTTGGTTTTTGGCTAAAATATAATAGTTACCCCTTTTTCTTTGATGTATTCAATCTGACGTGAAGACAGCGAGTCTTTTGCTTCTATTGAGGTTCTAAATGTAGCAGGGCTAGGCTGCTTTAAACCCTAGATCCATGTCCCAAAGCTGGATCCTGTCTGCTTTGCAGATAGCTGGTGAGGGAAGCTATATTTATGGGACCTCTTTGCGAGTGACCCGTTGCCCACGTCGGGCTAGCATCATGAAAAAGAAAAACTATGGTATTTGTCATTTACCATTACTTATTCGGACTATAGTGGATTTAATTATCCCAGAAGAGTTCCTTGTTCTATGCACGGTCTGCGTGTATCATACATATGTGTATATACAGTATATATATATATCTATATATATATGTATGTATGTATGTATTTATGTATATCGATTTTATGTATGGATATAACTAAGATGAAAAACTCTATGAGGAAGTTTTTATATATTCAAGAGCCATTGGCTCGGATCCAGAGTGAGAACTATGAACTTATCTTAGAAGAAAAATGGTGTTACCTTAGCTGAGTGGGTAACGCCATTTCCTTTTAAGCGAAGTAAAGACCCTGTGATCAGGGGCTCGACTCCCAGATGCGCTGGTCAATAATAATAATAATACAGGAGTTAGCGCAATGGGTCACATTCGTCTGACCTGAACGCTGTGCCGATTTCTGGCTCTCCTCACTGAAATTATTCATTCTTTCTCTTGACTGTTAAATATTTTTCCACACCTATTTCTGCAATGATGCCATTTTTTTTAATTTGAAAAGATTGTGTAGTGTGTAAGATGCATGCATATGTAGTGAAGACTAGGGAGAGAAGTGTGTGTTTGAGAGCATGCTGGACGGCTCACAGAGTAGATGAGACACGGAAAAAGATCAAATGAGGAGGACAGTGACAAGAGAAACGGGACTTCCAGCACTCTCTGTCTCCTGCCTAACGTCCTCCCCAGGGTACTTCCCTGGTCAGTTGTTGTCTACAATCTCCCCTCATAAAATCTGGGCGCAGAGAAGACCATCTACCAAACTACCGAGGGGACTCAACGTCGCTTGACCTCGCTGATTTTTCAGGAAGCGACATTGCGACGTGGCCACGACATAGCCCATATTATGAACCATAACAGTAGAATTCTACTAATTGTATTATCAAATACTAATTGCATTTATCAAATATTGGGAGGAAAAATTTTGTAAACTATGCTAATTGTTAATAATTAAACTTATGCAAAATATAGTAAAATTTTATCAGAAATAGTACTGAATAACATAAGATAAAAATAAGCCATCATTTCTTATGACAAATGCGCCTCGGTGGTATAGTGGTTAGCGTCGCTGACTATGAATCCGTCGGCCCCGGGATCGAAACCCAGTGACGGCAGCCGGCGCGCAGCAAAACACAGCTGTTCATCCTTCGACACAATAAAGAAAGTGGTTGGTAGATAAATGGGTACTCTGGGTGGCCTAGTGGTTTAGACGATGGGCTGCTGGTGGGGCGTGGTTCGGATTTCACGTTAAACTGTAGGTCTAACGTGGCGTGAAAAGCTTGACCTTCGTCAGAGTGAACAATTTGGGCGGAAGCAAACCAAAGGTTACCAAATATCAAAGTAGCCTCGCACATGTCGATCAACTTATGTGGCCTTCCATAATTATAACATCTGGAATCTGGGCTGGACTGCGCATGCTCAGCAGCTATCTTAGAAATGACATAATCTTTTTACTACCAATTGCATTCCTTGATACGGTTGACGTCAGATCACGCCAGGCTTTTCAGCCCATGGTTTTCCTTTATTTTTATTAACCTCAGAACGCACTTTTAATTTTGACCTCTCGCGCACTTGTGAACACCCGAACGCCAAAATAATTGTTTGGAATTCAATTTCATAAATTATAGTAATTTTGCTTATAAATTGACCGTCATAGGTTCATTTATGTACTTAAATAATAAAAACATTTAGAACTAATTAAAACCTTTAGTATGATGTATTTCAAATGTCTCGCTAAGCTCCAAGAAAGTGTGCTAAAATTAAAGAAACTTTGTCTGGACGCGCAGTGTAAACTGGAAATCTACGATCCTGAGAGGCGCTATAAAACAGAGAGGGAGTCAAGGAGATAAAGTAGAGACAGAGAGAGAATATTTTGTCAGCGCTCGTTTTTCACTTCGCTTAAATAAGTTTATCTCAATGAAGACCGTAGGCTAATTGTGCCTATATTGAGCATGAAATCCAGTTGCTAAAATATGTTTAATTCTCTTTTTAATTCTTCCCCACGCGAGGTGAATTCCTTCGTCCTTAGGCTTTTCCCTTTTGGGTTAATTATATAACGTAACGTAAGTTTATTTTTAAAATGTGAACATAAGATAAAACCTTAAAACGTTTTGTTGAGTTATATTATATATAAACCAACCAATTTCAGTCAATGAAATGTTATCAGTGTATAAAAGAATAAAAAGAGACTTTTGATAACTGCGAAATCATTAACTTTCTGGCGCTTTGTAAAGAATAGAATCAGCTCTTAAATTCTGTTTACATGTTTGAAAATTACTGCTTCGCTGATTACATACAGCAGGGAATGGAACGAGAGAAGCGTTTTTGGATATCAGCTGTAAATTAATGGGAATAGATGAGATAAGAGATGGTACTTAATGGAATCGTTGATTCGTTTTAGCTATACATTAGGTTTTAGAAAAAATTAATAAAGTTTATACATACTGAAAATGAAATTAATTGAAATAAATTGTATAGCTTATGTTCACCACGAAAAATGGTTTCTTCAAATAAATTACTTATCTATTTTTATCATTAGCTTAACTTTTTAAATTTTGTTTAGCGTTTCGGGATGAATAAATGCGACAAAATTTCAGAAACGTTCGGAAATTAAATGAATTAATGTCGCATGAAATTTAATATTCTGCTTTCAACTTTTTGAGTTATCACATTTTTCAAACTAAAGTCAATTCTGTAACTATGCTCATGTGAACGGTCAAACACTGATCGTCATTCTCGCCTAACCAAACCTAAAAGGTTTGTCTTTTAGGTTGATTTATTCTCGGTTATTCTGCTCTGTAAAACTTAATATTGGATCGTATAATAGAAGCATTATTTGATTCCGACGCTATAATGAGTACAATCAAAGAATTCTTTATTTAATTTAAACAAAAAATATGTCTTTTAATCTAGCAGTCTTATAAATAAATAGTCTTATAAAAAAGACTGCTAGATCAAAATGATTCTTAGAACAGTATTAAACTTTTTTAAAAATATTTAAGAATGTCAATTTTGAATCATTGTTTTTACTTTTGGTTATGTATGAATGGTTTATGATTTAATTTTCTGTTCTGATTTTTAAGTTTGAGAGCTACTGTAAAGGGTATAAGGTTGCTAGTGAAAGTTCTGAAATTAAATAAATATGAAAATAATTTCTCAGAGAGAATGAAAGCGGAATATGTATTGCAGCTATAAAAGATGAGAGCTTATAAAAAAATATTATCGCCAAGGTTTCATTTATTAATTATCAGTATCTAGACTTAAGAAAGTATAGTATAGCACGCAACAATCTGTTTCAAGGTGATCATGTGTTATTACATTCTTTTTTATATAGTTGTCCCATTTACCTGATTCTTAGGGAATTTTCCTACCGTACGATACAGTTTTTGGGCTTACACGAATTCGAAGGATTCGTTGATAAATAACTCCAACATCACGTAACAGAAATGAAAGACTCGTACGTGTCGACTTCTTATAGAAGATCATTCCCATTTAATGTGGTCCAAAGAAGAGGCATAAAAGAAATTCCACAGTTCCAGAGAAGATATGTCCAATGTTCATTCTGACTTCGTTTCCGGATGTCCCGTCATTTCGATCAGTGCCACTTTGATTTACGGTCGAGGTAAGTGAGGTTCGGTCAATTTTTTTCTGTTCATAGACGCTAATAATAATAATAATATCAATAATGATCAAATGGTTGGGCGAGAAACTGGCACAGCCTTGCACGTAATCGTCAAATAATTTGAAATGTACCCGGACGGCAGATTGGATAGCATGCAAATCCGCAGTCTGAAAAGTTGCGGGTTATTCATCTACAACTAATAATACTGTTACAAACATTATTGTCAAAGTAATAATCAATTAGCAAGCCGTGTATTTATAACTCTCTTTTGCACTACCTAAAAGAGCTCCGCGTATCATCGGTGGTACGCGTACCACAGATTAAGAATCACTGTTTTAGATCTTTTCTACGAACCTAAAACTCTGTGGAATGTTTTATTAATATACTTATAATAAATAATAAATGAGAAGGTTTTATATATCAGATTCTTCATACGGTTTTCAAATGTATTTTCATAAGACACTGATTAACTCCTTTGTTAGTGATATTTTTGGTATTATGTATTATGTGGTGATATCCTCAAATTATACTCTCTAAACGTGAATATACTAAAGTTAATATTGATAACGGATTAAACTAAAAGAAAAATAAATTCTTCATTCATTTACTTTAAAATTATTAATTGAAAGAATAATGAAGTATTAATTAAACGAATTCCAGTCAGTCAATATATTTTACCTATATTAACGTCATATTTTGATATTTACTTAAAACATTTTTGTATTGCCCGAATCTCTCTGTCTGTGCAATAAGCTTCGCTCTTAATATACAATATCCTTTTAAGACAAGATAATATTTGGAGTTCTTTAACTTTTTTCGTAACATATATAAAGGTCATGTGACGAAGGGGACCTATAGCTTTACGTGGGGTTCGAACCATTACCCTAACAAGAAGATTCAGAGAAGCACTTTAATCGATGAAATCTAAAGTCTGATCCGGGACTCGAACCGAGGACCTTTAGATTAAAAGCCCAGCGCTTTATCCCTATGCTATACCAGTGTGGGCGAGCTCAGTGGATAACAACGTTTCCCTGTAAGCGAAGTGAAGACACTGAGATCAGGGGTTTGAACCCTAGTGATGCTGGCAATAATAATACACAGGGTAGGGAAATGGGCCGTATTAGTTTGGCCTGATCGCTGTGCCAGTTGCTGACTCTCAGCAGTGATTATTATTAAACCCGGGTAGGTATTTAAAACCGATCTGTTTTAGCTTCATGATAACCCAAGTTCTGCGCTTAATTTTCTTTATGCTAGAATATATACAGGGTGGTGAAAAAGTCAGGAACCACAGGCACGTTTTAATAATTTGTGTTTTAATATGCGTTTTATTCTTTTCAGATTTGTTGTTGAACCTATGGCACAGAAATTGACAATAGATAAACGGGTGGAGATAGTTTTAATGTGTGCAAGGCGTGGTAATACACACCGATCAGTTGCTACTGCTTTTAATGACAAACACCCTGAGAAGCCGCCAGTTGTTCAGGCATCAGTTGGAAAACTGTTCACTCGCTTCAAAGAAACGGGAAGTGTTCATGATCGGCCCCGTAGTGGCCGGCCAAAAAGTTCAACCGATGCAGCAACATCACTAACAGTACTCAATCACCTCGAAAACAGCCCACGTAAGTCCTTAAGAAAGTTATCCCGGAAACTGGTGTCCCCAGAAGATCCATTCAACGAACTTTTACAACAAATCGTTTCCACTCCTACAAAGTCCAACTCGTTCAGGAACTGCACGGTGACGACACAGACCGTCGTGTAAAGTTCTGCCAATGGTTTCTACATCATCGACAGCTTCAACGAAGGATCATGTTCAGCGACGAAGCGATATTTCACCTCAGCGGTCGTGTCAATAGGCATAATGCACGCTATTGGGCCAATGAGAACCCCCACTGGATGGAGGAAGAACATGTGCAATTGGAGCCACGAATTATGGTGTGGGCTGCGCTGTGGGGGGATCGGTTAATTGGTCCGTACTTTTTCGACGGCAGTGTAACAGGTGAAACATATCTGCATATGCTGCAAACATTTCTAATGCCCATACTGGACAACATTTCATTGGCAGAACGGGAGAAGATGTGGTTTCAGCAGGTTGGTGCACCACCACCACATTTCGCAACCATCGTCCGGTCCGGGGCTCTTTAGATGAAACATTCCCAAGCAAGTGGATCGGATGGCGAGGGCCCGTCGAATGGTCACCTAGGTCAGCAAACCTCACACCTCTTAACTTTTTCTCGTGAGGCCATCTCAAGTCGGTAGTCTATGCTGATTGACCCAGAACTATACGTTCTCTAAAGGCTAAAATCACATCTGAGTGTGCCAAAATCAGTACCAATGTGATAAGGAATTTTCAAACATCATGCATTCGACGCGTGAGAAAGTGTCTCCAAGTGAAAGGCCACCAATTCGAACATTTATTGTAATTTAATAAAATGTGCCTATGGTTCCTGACTTTTGCGCGACCCTGTATATTTTTTAAAATCTTGGTTTTACTTCAGCCCGAATTCATTCTGAAGCAGGTTCCCTAGACCTATAGCTTAACATGGAATCCGATCCACGTCCCACCACGGTTGGTCAGAAATTACAAAGCCCTCGCCCGGACTCGATCTCACGATCTCCTGATCAGCAACCCAGCGTCTTAACCACTAGGTTACCCAGGCTACCCATTTATCTACCAACCAATTTTTTTTTGTATGGAAGGATGAACATCTGGATGAGCTGAGTGCCGCCAGCCATCACCGGAATCGAATCCAGGGCCAGTAGATTTGTAGTCAGCGATGCTAACCAGAGTAACCACTACACCACCCAGGCGTATACAAGTAATACTTCCTTTATATCACATTACTTGATTCACAAACAACATTTTTCAGCAAGTTAAAAATAGTGCAACCGTAATTCCATTCTCAAACTTGTTCAAACGAGGATGGTCGATCGCAGCGATGCTCTTAAATTTTATAATTATCATTATCTTCTTCATCATCATCATCATCATCATCATTATCTGTGTATACGCGGTCAGGTAGCTAACTGGTTAGAGGAATGGCTTCGTGCTAGGAGACAGAGGGCCGTTGTTAATGGTAGTGAATCGTGGTGGTTGGATGTAGGTAGCGGTGTCCCACAGGGTTCAGTGTTAGGTCCATTGCTATTCGTAATTTACATTAACGACATAGATGTAGGATTGACTAGTAACGTGTCAAAATTCGCGGACGATACTAAAATAGGCGGTAAGGTTGTTAACGAGGACGATAGAAATAGGCTCCAAGACGATGTAAATAGGATTATGGAGTGGACGGATAAGTGGCAGATGCAATTTAACGTAGACAAATGTAAAGTTTTGCATATAGGTTCTCGTAACAATAATTACACGCACACGATGGATGATAGAGAGTTAGCGAGCGTTGACGAGGAAGTAGATTTAGGCGTACGCATATCTAAGGATTTAAAAGTTAGGAACCAGTGCCTGGAGTCTTGCGCAAAAGCTAATAGGATGTTACATTCGAATTTAAATCGAAGGATATTATATTGCCGCTTTGCAAGTCCCTAGTCAAGCCTCATTTGGAATATGCCGTTCAGTTTTGGTGCCCGTATTCACGCGAGGATATTGATAGGTTAGGAAGGGTTCAGCGTCGTGCCACGAAACTAATTCCGTCATTGCGCAACAAGCCTTATGAAGATAGGATTAAAGAGTTAGACTTGCATTCACTCGAAACTAGGAGATTAAGGGGGGAGCTTATTCAAGTTTTCAAAATCGTTAATAACATCGATAACATAAATTTTGACAAATTGTTCACTTTCGATAATAGCAATACTCGTAATAACGGATTTAAGTTGCGTGGCAGACGTTTCATTACTAATATCGCTAAAAACTTCTTTACGTTTAAAGTAATTGATAAATAGAATAATCTTCCCTAGTCAGTCGTTAACTCTACCAGCGTTAATATGTTTAAGAACCGTTTAGATAGGCATTTTAAAAATATTATTGTTTAAAATAAAAAACAATTAGCAACAGGAGCTCTGGGGGTGGTGGTCGAGGATGAGTCTGTTGACGATCAATGCCAGCTTGTGACATTCCAGCGTGTGATGCCAGCAATAAAATTATTAAAAAAAAAATTAGACTAACACGAACGTAGATGTAGCTTGCGGGTAAACTAACCCACTTTTTGTTATACTTTACCTACTTATTTTACTTCTTTTCATCTTTCACCCCTCTCCTATTCTCTTCGACTATTTTTCCCGACTTGTCGGCAGTGGCCAACGGATGATGATGGGAATCTTTCTTTCTCTTTTTCTGAATGGATGTTAACCCACGAATGATAGGTTTTGCTACTTACTAACCCTTTATTCTCCTCTTTGAATCCCTCCACTTTCCTTTCTCTCGGGCTAACCTTAGAGTGGATCTTAGGGTCTTTGTTAGCCTTAGCTTCTGTAGATCTGTAGATCATCATTGTCATAGTTTCTATTTGCTTACATTCAGATTTTGATTTATATAGTTTTTTCCTTGATACAAGTTAAGAAAGTACTTTTCCTTTAATGCAGGAACGCGTGTTTTACTGCATACTGTATAAATATTTCCTTAATAATAATATACTGTATATATTATCATATATTACTGTGTATATAGTTGAAAGCTTTCTGAAAACGAAAATTTAATTCGTTATTCAAATAAAGAATAAACAATCCTCAGCACCTTACTGTCGTCCATAATTGTGTGTGTGTGTGTGTGTGTGTGTGTGTGTGTTTGTTTGTTCGATCTTAAGCTTCATCACTTAACCCATGGATTTCTATAATAATAAACAGATAAGTGTAAATAAATAAATAAATAAGCATTATGTACGTATGTACATACAGTAGCTTTGTACATACGTACATGCACGTATTTTTGAAAAACGAAACTTTTCTTGACTACATTACTCACGCAGCTTATCAGTATCAACCCTGCATTTTCTCTTAACAGCATACAGAATATAATTTAAATATAATTTAAGCTGTTACATAATATGACACATCTCGCAGGCTTAAATGGAAATTTAATATTGGTTTACTAAAGAGCATTACACCCCAAAAATTCTACCTTTATTCAGTTTAAACCAATAATTTGTTTGGATTTTAGACAATAAAGTAAAATAATATTGTAAAATCGGTTTAAAGTTATTTGTTAAAATTGAACTAAATGAATGATGATACTTCAAATAAATTTGATTTAGATTAAACATATTTAAAAATATATTTACTTCAAATTACGTTTTACTTACTGTGGGAAATTTGAAAATTATTAATTTCAAGTAAATAAAATGTTATATGTTTTTAATCTAAATCAAATTGGGGATCACCTGAAGCTCAGGGCCCCCAGCCTTCGTTAGTTAAATTTATAAGGCTAATTAACGAAAATATCACGACCTAACCTAACCAATCGTCAAGGGCGTACAGTTGGCCTAACGATTGGTTAGGTTAGGTCGTGATATTTTCTTTAGTTAGCATTATAAGGCTAACTAAAGAAGGCTGGGGGCCCTGATCTTCAGGTGATCCCAAATTTGGGAGCTATTGAAGAATAGGGACCCCAGCCTTCTTTAGTTAGGCTTATAAGGCTAACTAACGAAAATATCACGACCTAACCTAACCAATCGTTAGGTTAACTGTACGCCCTTGACGACTGGTTAGGTTAGGTCATGATGTTCTCGTTAATTAGCCTTATAAAGCTAACTAAAGAAGGCTGGGGTCCCTATTCTTCAATAGCTCCCAAATTTGTTTTGAAGTAACATCCTTTATTTAATTCAATTTTAACAATTCATTTCGAACACAGTACTTTCTTTGTTCGTCTAAAATTCAAACAAATTTGTTTAAATTAAATAAAAACGTTTTTTGAGCGGATTTTTATGAATGGAACGCCTACTCGTAATCCCATAATGAATTTAGCTTTCTGAAGTGACTAATAGCTATTTTGAATGTTTACTAGATATTTCAAATATCTGAAAACCGTATTTAAATTTTTCAGATATATAAAAGGCGTAGAAACTAAATATTTTATTTGCATAAAAACTTAATTCTCTATTGTTTGATCCTAGACGCATGCGCATTGTGGTTAAAAATAATTCTGAAATTGTGCTCGTATTTAGGCTGTCTCGAAAAGAGGAGAAAATAATTACTATATTTGGGCATTTATTCATTTATTCCATGTAGGCTAAGATCTTCCGAGTCTCTTTCATGCATTTATTAATTTTATTTATTCAGCTAGGCCTTAGCTAGTAAAGTCTTTCAAGCTTAAGAATCAGCCTGTAACCCTAAACCCAAGCTTAGCCTTAGAACTAGGCCTCTTGATATACGGTAGGCCAACGCTAAGTTAGACAGTTTATACTTGAGAAAAGACACTGATAAATTAGAATGAGTTCGGGATAGTACAACCAAAAGGAACCCAGAACTGAGAAGTAAAATATCTGAGGAAAAATTAGCTGAACTTAGTACCACTCACTTAACTAGATATGTATTCATTTAAAAAGTGCCCACTCATAGGAGAATTAATTCGAGTATTTAAAACTGCTAAGTAACTTTGATAATGTAAATTAAAGGAAGTTATTTGATAGAGATAGAGAATCAGTCACAAGAAGAAATGGATATAAATTGAAAGTCGAAATTTTTTAGAGTAATGCTGTGAAGCAATTCTTTTCACATAAGCTTCAATGTAAACTTGAACCTAGACTCTTTAAACTTTCATACATTAGACATTTCATTGTTAGACAATTCATTAAACATTTATTGTTAACCAATCCATTAAATATTTCATTAGACATTTCAGATTAGTATTTTCAATTGTTTAAAAAATTGGGACAATTTAGACATTTTAATTGACTTTCTGAAATGTCAAACAAATGTTTAATTACCGTGAAATGTCAAATGCATTAGACACTTCAAAACTCTCAAAATTTGGACAAGGAAACATCTAACGAAACGCCTACTTCTATTTAGAGTGTTGCACATACAGTATTTTAATTTCCTTTAAGTGTTTCACTTAACCCCGGGTAACAGCCAGGAAGGCTATGTCTTCTGGGGGAGCTTCAGACTGAAACTCCTTTTAATTTTCTTGTCTTTGTCTCTTGTAAATAATAAATGATTCCCTTCGTCGTCGTCGTCTTCTTTAAATTGAAGGTCTCTCGAAGCTTTTTTACGTGCATCCAAATGGTTTATTTAGATAAAGAAGAATGAGAAGCAGCATGCATGTATTCATGCATTAAGTCTTGTATAGAATATGTTTGCTCACGACAACCAAACTACATGGTCAAATATTTGTTAACCACCCATGCGATGTTTTCACGAACTACGTTGATTACACCGGTCTGCATGAAAATCGATTTCTTTATTTTGAGTTGTGATTCTGAAGCAGTTCGCTGCGCTGAATTAAAAAATGATACCAGTTTTTTTCTATCACCCACAGTTTTAAAGTTATTAGCAAAACAATTTTGGGGCGTTTTGTAATTTTTTACCTTTTTTATCTTTAATTAATTTCGTTTTTTCATATTTTTCAGATAGATAATTCTAACATTACGTCTTTAAAATTTTAATAATGGCTTCTAGAGGATGTACCCATAGTCCAGACATATTTTGTCATATTTGTGGTCGGTATGTTGTTGTAAAACAAAGCACAAATGTAACGACCTTCATTAAGAGAGCTTATCATGCTTATTTTGGAATTAAATTAGGAGATCAAGACAAAAGTTGGGCTCCACACAAGGTTTGTCTTACGTGTGTTGCGGCACTAAGGAATTGGAGCAAAGGTAAAAAGAAAAGTTTGCCATTTGGGATCCCTATGGTATGGCGCGAGCCTAGAAACCATACCGACGACTGCTACTTCTGTTCTTGCAATGCTAAAGGTTATAATGCAAAGAATAAAGAGAGCCTTCAATACCCAAGTCTTCCATCTGCAATAAGGCCGGTACCCCATGGTCCAGAAGTTCCTATTCCCCACCCACCCGAGAGTCTGGATCAATACAATTCAGATTCTGATTCAGCTCCAAATCCAGACAATGATGATGTTTATGAACAGCCAACAGCTGACCAAGATCCTAAACCATTAACCCAAGCCGAACTAAATGACTTAGTCAGGGATTTGAATCTGCCTAAGGACTCTGCAGAATTTTTGGGGTCTAGATTGCAGGAGACCAATTTATTGGCATCCGACACATACTTACATCACAGGATTAGTGTGCAAGCTAGGCATCGAATACCAAACCAGTGACTGGAGGTTGTTTATAGATTCCTCTAAAACCAGTCTAAAAGGAGTGTTACTGCACAACGGTAACAAATATGCATCAATCCCGGTGGCCCATTCTACTCATTTAAAAGAGACCTATGATAACATGAAACTGCTTCTGGAAAAAATTCAGTATCAAAATCACAGATGGATATTGTGTGGGGATCTCAAAGTCCTTTGCATGTTACTTGGGCAGCAATCAGGATACACTAAGATGCCATGTTTCATCTGCGAATGGGATAGTCGAGCACGTGACCAGCACTGGAAGAGGAGAACTTGGCCTCCTAGAGAGAATCTTACCCCAGGATCAAAGAACATTTTACATGAACATCTAGTTGAACCAAATAAAATCCTCCTACCACCCTTGCACATTAAGTTAGGCTTGATGAAGCAGTATGTCAAAGCATTGAATAGAGAAGGTGAGTGTTTCAAGTACATTTGTTCAAAATATCCAAAGATTAGCTACGAGAAAATAAAGGAAGGTGTTTTTATAGGTCCTCAGATTAGAAAGTTATTGACAGACGATCATTTCCTGAACACAATGACCAATAAAGAAAAAGAAGTATGGCTTGGTTTCAAAGATGTCGTTGAAAACTTTTTGGGAAACTACAAAAGCCAAAATTATGAAAGACTGGTGGAAAATATGCTTAAAAAGTTTTGCGCCTTAGGCTGCAACATGAGCCTGAAAGTTCACTTCTTATTTTCGCATCTTGACCGTTTTCCCGAAAATCTCGGAAATGTCAGTGAGGAGCAAGGGAAACGATTTCACCAGGACATCAAAACCATGGAAAGAAGATATCAAGGAAGATGGCATACAAATATGATGGCGGATTACTGCTGGTGTCTGCAACGAGATCAGCCTAACGCATAGCATAAGAAAACATCAAAGAAGCACCGGTTTAGTCGTCATTAGTCAGATCTACCTTTGTAGTCTTAAGTCTTTGGAATAAGTCCTGAAATGTTTGCAAGTAAAGAAGGTAAATATATTTTGTTTCAGTTATTTTTTTATTCTTTCATAAACAAGCAATATGCTTGTCCAAGAGCTAGGAGCTATTTAATTCTGCTTTAATTAGGTTTTACTCTATCACCTAAAGATTTCGTGCTACAAGGGGTGTTGTAATACCTCATCTGTCCCCAAATGTTAACTACCCATTGATGGGAGGGGAGAGAGTATTTTGCTGGGAACGGGACTGGTTGTTATATATACTGACCCTACATTATTATGTAAGCGTTACTGTAGTCTATAACAACAAAATTTATGGTTTAGCATGTGCAATCCAATGTTGGTCTCGATAAGATGGTTCACATTTGGGGATAAATGGGGGATTTATGACACACCCTGTGTTAATAAAACCATACGTGATACGGAAAAACTAACTATATTTTTTAGATCAGCGCACTCAAATTATATAGAATCACCAACTAGTTTGTAAAAATCGATCGACAAGTTTTCAAATGTGTACTGGTGTTATTGGTGATGAAAATCGATGGTTGAATTTGCAATGTAGGAATTGACAAATAATTTCATCGTTGCAACCATTTCTCTCTCTCTCTCTCTCTCTCTCTCTCTCTCTCTCTCTCTGTATATATATATATATATATATGTGTGTGTGTGTGTGTGTGTGTGTGTGTGTGTGTGGCTGAGATTCACATTAAACATTAAACGCGCGCGAACTTTTTTGAAACATTGAATCTGAGTACTTTCGAGTATATTTCAACTTCTTTTCAGGAAAGCTGAAAATACAGATGAGTCCGCCCAGCTTTTAAACCTGCCTGTGATCAAGGATTTAATCCCTCGGATTATTGGAAGGTTATGTAATACTGTTTTTAAACTGATTAAAAAATAAGGTTGGAAATACAGTCAAGTTTATATGTACAAAAACTAACATTAAAATTGCTAATATGTTTAATACACGCTGCTTCAATTATATTTCTTTCAACACTATTATTATTTCTAAAGACGCCTGATTATTCCAATCAATTGCACGATTATTATTACGTATATGGACAAATATGACGCTAGATCCATTAGTTGTGTGAATACAGTATTTATGCTGTTTGATTCTGTGACCAATGTTTTTCCCGTTTGATCAATATACAGGGTGTCCCATAAGTCCGGCATCATAGGAAAAAAAAAAAAAAGGCAAAACAAAAGCTTTTATTTACAGAACGTGCTCAATATGTCCACCATTGTTTTCAATACACAAATTCAGACGTGATACCCAGTCAGCAAACACACGGTGAATGATGTCAGGAGTAATGGTGTTACATGCCCCAATAATGTGCTGCCGCAAATGTTCAACACTCCTAATTTTCTCTGCGTATACCAGCGGTTTCAAATGGCCCCAGAGATAAAAACCTAGTGGCGTGAGATCCGGGCTTCTAGCTGGCCATTCCACAGGCCCTCGACGTCCTATCCAATGATCAGGGAATTGTTGGTACAGGTATTCCCTTACTTGGGTGCTGTAATGTGCAGGAGCGCCGTCTTGCTGGAACCATGTTGGGAAATTTCCTTCTTCGTTCAAGACACTGGGAAATGCTTCTTCCTTGAGCATACGTAGGTAGGTGCCTCCAGTGACATGTTCATCGAAAAAGAGGGGGCCTGTGATGCGATCCTTCCAAATGCCACACCATACCATCACCCGAGATGCACCTTGTTCCTTTGAAGAGGTATACCAGTGAGGGTTGTTTTGAGACCAGTAGCGGGTGTTCTGTCGATTTACCTCACCATTTCCATAAAAAACAACCCCGTCACTGAACAGAATGGTGGACGGGAAATTGGCATCCCGAGCATAAGAAAAATATGAATTATGGTTTGTAGAAATAGAAAAATATGAATTTCTCCTATGATGCCGGACTTATGGGACACCCTGTATACTAAATAGCAATCTTCACATTTAATGTAATAAATACAGCCAAAGGACATTCACAAGGGTATTACGGTGTAGTTATTTCCTTGATATCATAAGGAATAATGAAGTAAATTAAATCGCATTTTTTAAAAGAGACGAAACCTTTCGCATCAGTCAGTTTTCTTTTTCCTTTAAAAATGGAATTTAATTTACTTTATAAGCAAATGTAATATTTAAGTATGATATCAAAGAAATGATTACACTGTAATTTGGTGGCAGAAAAACCTCTTTAAATTTTAGAGAGAAACGTAGTAATTTTTAAAATCTTGATAATATAAGTTAAGTAAACATGAGTCAAACTGTTTCGGGTAAGAAATCAAATTCAGACAATTAGTTATGAATTATCAGTCGTCTCCTACCTTTGTGTTGACCTATTCTTTTCTTTTTACGACTATTTCCTACAGTTAACTATTTCGGATCACCTGAATGAAGATGAGGGTCCCCCATGTATTCTTGTTTTTTGCTTTACAGTACCAAATATAATAATAAATTAAATTGAATGCCCGGTTAGGTCAACTGTACGCCCTTGACGATTAGTTAGGTTAAATCGTGATATTTTCGTTAGTTTTAATATGGCGCCAAATCAGTAACATAATAATAATAATAATGAAGATATCATTTGGGAATTAAGGCTGGGGGCCCTGATCTTCAGGTGATCTACTATTTTTATACTTTTTGCAATTTTGGTGAAATGTCTATTTATACCTTGCGATCGACTCAAAAATGCTTTGCGATTGACCGAGTGGACATTCCTAGTTTATGGATTGTTTCAATTTGGGAATAAATTGAATTATGATTTATGCTCGTTGCATAAGGAAATTCTGTTGAAATGATTTGTATTTAGATCGCCTTCTACATGCAATACTCACAATTTTTAGACTTTATAAATTTATTTTTCTATTATTATTATTATTATTATTATTATTATTATCATGTTACTGATTTGGCGACCATACCAAACGAACTTAAAAAACATTTCTGAGAGGGTAGGAAGGTGGGTGGGGAAAATTATCCCCAATATTTCAATTTCTTTGGAGATTTCAGGGGGGGAAAGAAAACCTACAAAGTTGCTCCTCCTTTCCAGTGATCTGAGTTGACGTAAAGACCACTAATTAGTTTTGAAAACCAAAGCTGCGCCATAGATTCCATACCAAACAAAATATTGAAATTGTGGTGATATCTGTGAACGCTTCCCGTCCTCTCTCTCTCTCTCTCTCTCTCTCTCTCTCTCCGCAGGGGGTATTTATGCACATTTCTTCTGGGTGTTGTAAACTTTATACTTGGGGTGTGACAGCCCTCCGGTCCCGAGTCGTGGGATTCTAGAGAAATTGGCTGCCAGTTCCTTTAGGTTCTCTCTCTTTCGGGAGGGCGGGTGAAGTCTGTTGTACAATCCTGTCCCGTGGGTTACTAGGACCCCATCCCATCCCTACTCTGTCCTTTTAGCTTAAGTTAAGGATGTTCTCCTCTGACTGCAAAAAAAAAAAACCTTTTAGTATTAAGTCTTTTTCTCTTCTTTTACTATTAGGACCCTACTGCTACCTCATGCGTGGGAAGAGAGGCTTTGGAACCTCTATAAATAACACCATTTAACGCTCGTAGGTTGTGAGAGACTGGGATGGAGGGGTCCCAGGCGTAGGGGCGCGATGAATGGAGTGTGGCTAGTGCCCCGTTAAGCCCATTCCTAACGCGTAATGGCCTGACCAGCCCCTGCGACCGTTCTTTGGTGACCAATTGATGGTGCTTGGCTGTACTGCTCTTAGGTGAGAGAGCTTTACTGCCCAGCTGGCTGCCAGGCCAGCGTAAACTCTCGGGCGTAGCCTCTGGGTCTGGTGGGATATCCCTTGAACACTGGATTCTAAGAGTCTGGCCGCTTGTGAGTGACTAGTAAGACTTAGTAAGGGGCTGCATCTCGCTGTCGCTCCTGGCGGGAAATCCGTGACGCCTGCGTCGCGAGTGTTTGTCAGTTGGTAGCTGCGACACGTTTGGGACTGTCCGGCCCTGGGGAGACCTTGGTCGGTGCGGCAGCAGCGAGAGGTGTAGTCTTCTGGAGGGATGAACGTCACTTGCAAATAGGCGGATGCGTCTACGCGCGGGAAGAATTCACCCCCCCTCCTTTTTTATATACTGGTCAGAACGTTTTTGATAGTTTTCATTGCTAGAACGCTTTATCTTATTCAGTGTATTCAGAGTTCGAAAAAAAAAAAGTTACAATGACTGGACCGCAGAAACTGAAGGCTGAATGTGCAAGGTGTGAAGTAAACCAGTGGGTGACGAACTTCAAAGAAGCCTGCTTCGAGAAGATCAACCACTCCAGCATGTGCCGCTTTTGCGAACTCATGCGGTTTTACGAGAAGCTAGAGGAGAGGGTCCGGCGGCTCGAGTCGTCCAGACCGGCTGTTGGAGGTGCGGCGGTCACTGACGCGGCTGCGCCCTCCACCCGGAGCTCATTGATAGGATAGCTGCCTGGAAAGGCGGTCCAGCGATGGACTGGACAGAGCTCGGGACCGCGGAGAAAGGGTAGAGTGACCGGGGGCCAGGGTACAAAATCAGTGTCAGGAATCGCCAGCGACCCACGTGGAATGCACGGAACCGCGGCGCAAGGTGGAGGGAGGAGGGCAAAGAAGGGGCCGATAGAGAAGGGTGGGAAGGGGCCGATAAAGAAAAAGGGTGGGAAGGGCCTACTGATGGCCCAAGAAACCGAAGGATGTAGCTGCCGGTCGGGGTGGGTCGGGTGGTGTAATGCGTCATGGGTGGCGACGGGTATCGAAAGGTCTCGGGCAAGAAGGCTGCGAAGCCGAAGCCTGAGACCCCAGTTGCCCCTGTCAGGACCTCCAACCGCTTTAGTCTCCTGTGCTCGAAGGAGGAAGACACCGTTTTGATTGGGGACTCGCAGATCAGGGGCCAGGAGAAGTACTTTGCTTCTGCAAACCGGGACAGGGAGGGGTAAGGTGCTTACCTGGGCGGGGAACGGCGCACTTAAGGAAGGAGTAGAGAACTGCGCGTGGCTAGTCGGAGGACTGCGATCGTTGTCCAGCTGGTGGCAACGACCTGTTCCTCAAAGGCGGTAGGGTAGGTTCACGGAAGGGATCATCACCGAGATCATGTCTCTTGCGGATGATCTAAAACTTAAAACAGACAGGGGAATGTTGATGGGTATTTTACCGCGAATAAATGCCAGTGACCACGCGCTCAGTAAGGTCATTGGCATCAACGAGAGGGTGCAAGACTTGTGCGTCCCGCTGGGCGTGAGGTTTATTGACCCGTTCGACGCATTTTCGGATAGGTGGGACCTTCACCAGAGGGATGGTGTCCACCTCAATGACAAGGGTAAAGGTGTGCTAGGCACGCTGCTCGACCGGAACCTATACAGAATGGTGAGGTCGAGCCCGGGGAGAGATGACGGGCCACCACCGGGGAGAGATGATGTTGAGCCGGTGGCGGACGTACCTTCAACTGAAGGGTGCGTCCAGGTACAGGTGAATGACCCTCCTTCCCCGTTGGAGGGGGCTCAGGCTCCTGCGGAAGTTGCCCCCTCGTTGGTGAGGAGTTCTTCAACTCACGACAGCCCTGGCTGTTCGTGAAACGGGTCGTGCTAGGAGGCGGTCAGAATAGGGAAGGCTCCCTCCATGCAATGCTTTTTAATGCTAGGTCGATTAAGAATAAGTTTTGCGAGCTACGAGCGCTCTTAGCATCAGAATACCAGAATATCGTTGCTATCACCGAGTCCTGGATTCATACTGATCGTAGGGACTACGTTTGGGAGTTCGAACTTCCCGAGTATAGAGTGTTTCGCAAAGACCGCACCCGTAGGGAGTGGGGAGGGGTACTAATATATGTGAGGGACACGTTGAGTCCGGTTGACTGCCAGTTCCGATCGGAACGGGAGCTGCTTGGCGTCGATCTGAACGTGGGAGGGATGAACTATAGGTTAATCTTGGTGTACAGACCTCCGCATCTCCTCCTCGAGGAGGATACAGCCCTGTACACCGAACTCCGTAGCCTGCTAGGGAATAGGGTATGTGTAGTTTTAGAAGACTTCAACTGTCGCGGCATAAAGTGGGAAGACAGGACTGCTGATGCTGAAGGGAGGAGGCTAGTGGACTTTGCTGATGAGAACTTCCTCACTCAGTGGGTCAATGAGCCTACACGAGGCGAAAGCGTTCTAGACTTAGTATTCACACCCGAAGACAACCTCGTCACTGGCCTCACCGTTGACGAATCGTTGGGCGGGAGTGATCACAGTCTGATTAGGTTCCGTGTCTGCGTCCCTCGGGTGAAGCGTAGTAACTCGAGAAGCAGTAAGCTCGATCTACGGCGAGCGGACTTTGTTAGCCTCCGGGATAGCGTAGGTGAAATGGGGTTAGAGGTCGGCGGTGATGATGAGGGAATGTGGACTGCATCCCGGGACGAGTTTATGGTGCTGCAGTCTGCTGCCATACCCTCAAAACCGGTCACCCCTGCTTCAACGCAGCCTAAGTGGTTCAATCGTGACATCGCTTCGGCTATCCGAAATAGGAAAGTAGCGTATAGGAGGGCGAAGGCCAATCGTTCCCACGAGAACACTGAGGCGTATGTCCGCCTGTGTAGGAAGTGAAGGCGAAGGTTAGGCTAGCGAAACGCAACGAAGAACTACGGATGGCAAGCCTCTGCAAGGGGAATCCGAAGGAGTTCTTCAGTTATGTTAATAGTAGAGAGCCCATTAGAAGCATGATAGGTCCATTAAAGGACCCCAACGGCGTTCTGCGGACCTCCGACGAGGACATCGCTAATGTGCTTAATGAGTACTTTGCGGGAGTGTTCACCAGGGAGGAAACCCGCGTCATCCCCGGGCCAAGCGTCAGGCACGAAGGTGCTGGCCTGGATAGTGTTCGGTGTACCGCGACAGTCGTTGCCAATAGAATAGACAAACTGAACGCGTTTAAGGCTCCCGGGCAAGACCAGTTCCTCCCCAGAGTGTTGCGGGAGGTGCACGACCAGGTGGCTCCCCACCTGGCTAGTCTTCAACAAATCGTTGGAGACGGGCCAGGTGCCTGGTGACTGGAGGGAAGCCAATGTGACCCCTATCTTTAAGAAAGGGGATCACGAAAGTCCAGGGAACTATCGTCCCATTAGTCTCACTTCAGTTGTAGGTAAATTATTAGCGAGGATAATAGTGGATAGGATCGTTGACCATGTGGATTCCTACAAGCTGCTTGGGGACTCCCAACATGGGTTTAGACGGCATAGATCGTGTCTCACCAACTTCCTCGAGTCTTTCCACGTCATGTTGAGTGAGTATGATAAGAGTAGGGCGATTGATATACTTTATCTCGACTTTCAGAAAGCCTTTGATAAGGTACCTCACCGCCAGCTAATGGCGAAAGTCCGCGCGCTGGGTATCGGTGGGGAAGTAGGTAGGTGGATTGAAAAATGGCTGAAGAATAGGCGGCAGAGGGTTGTAATTAAAGGGGCTAGTTCGGGTTGGGCCTCGGTCACTAGTGGGTTCCTCAGGGTTCCGTTTTGGGGCCACTGTTGTTTATCATTTACATAAATGATATCGACGGTGGCATCGTCAGTCGGATTGCCAAATTCGCTGATGACAACAAGCTTGGGGCCAATGTTGGGACGCCCGAAGCGATCGAGCAACTGCGTGCGGACCTTGGTAGGATAGGAGAGTGGTCCGAAAAATGGCAAATGCCGCTTAACTTGGGTAAATGCAAAGTGATGCACATTGGCTACGCCAATCCCATGTCGGACTACTCGATGTTGGGGAGTAATATCGAGGCCACTGATTTGGAGAAGGACTTGGATGTGCTAATTAGCAGCGACCTTAAGTTTACGAAACAGTGCGTAGAGGTGGAAAAGAAAGCCCAGAAGCTGTTGGGTTATATCAGGAGGCAATTTCAGTTTCGGAACAAGGAGATTGTGCTCTCTCTGTACAATTCCTTGGTTCGGCCGCACCTGGAGTATGCTGTGCAGTTCTGGTCGCCCACCCTCAGGAAAGATATTGAGAGGCTGGAGCGAGTGCAGGCGAGGGCCACAAAGTTAATCCCTTCCGTTAGGCATATGGGCTACAATCGACAGTTACGCGCCCTGAACTTGTTTTCGCTTGAAACTCGGAGGCTGCGCTGTCAACTCATCGAGGTTTTCAAGCTCTTACGCGGTTCAACGATGTCGATTTTAGAAGCATGTTTAGTTTAAATGATAACTCCACTCGCAACAATGGTTGGAAGTTGGATTTGAAACGGTTTAGGACTAGTGTGTGCGGGAATTACTTTACTTATAAGATCTGTGACACGTGGAACAGGTTACCTTCAGAAGTTGTGAACAGTTCCTCTGTGGATCACTTCAAGAAAAGGTTAGACCAAATCTTGCACACTATTTGAGGGTGTAGAAAATTTTCCGTGGCACCGGTTTCCATTGGTACCTCCTCGGTATGGGCCGCAAGGCCTTTTGAGGTACTTATTTTCCTTGTAACTCCTTGTCTCTCTCTCTCTCTCTCTCTCGACCAGATATACCCTATATTTAAAAATAGTAAACCGGAAGTCGACACAAATTATTGTCCAATATCTATCTTGTCGACCAGCAGAATTTTTTTAGAGAAAATCATGCATATATCGACATTTAATAACGTTTTTCACAGAAAAAATATATTTTGTCACCATATATCAGCTCGGCTTCAAGACGAAAACCCCAACGGAAGATGTTGTTTATCGCATTAATTGAGAAACTGTATACAAATCTGAACAATAAAAAAATTTATTCGTACTCTTCCTGGATCTATCCAAAGCTTTTAACTCAAGAGAACACTTAATTCTAACCCTAAAATTGGCTCATTATGCGGGAGTAAGAAGAGGTTTCTCTTTAGACATGGTTCAAATCCTATTTAAATAATAGACAACAATACGTCAGAGTAGATAAACATTAATTAGACTTTCAATAAACTTCACACGGAGTGCCACAGGGTTCGATACTGGAACCCCCTCCTATTCTTGTATGTCAATGACTTTCATAACTGTCACAACCAACCAGAATTCAGTACGGGGTTCCAAAAAACCTTATCTCCCCCCCCATTTGCAGCTTACATGTTTACTTATATCGAAATAGTTTTTAGTGATTATAAAAATATATAAAATTCTTTATTTATTGCAGGTATTAAATTTACTGTAGCTGATAAAGTGATAATATAATGGCTTCTCAATTAATTGGTGATTCGGAGAGGGAACGTGTGATAGATCGCATACGAGCAATAACATTTCGGGAAGCTCGTGATGCTGGAGCCACCTTTATAACACGTTCATGGGTTGCCAAAAAGTTGCGAAGAAGTGAGGACTTCGTCAAAAGAAATTGGAATAAAACTTTGGATGAATGTAAAGTGGATACAACCAAATCTGGGCGCCCAAATTTGCCACTCTCTCAGGAAACAAAGGACATTATTGAAAGCGGTACGCGTAAGCGGAAAAACAGCTGTGCTAAACTTTCTAGAGAGATCGAAGTGTTGAGAGGAAAGCTGCTCGTTAGTGGTGAGATCATTCGACTGTAACGTCATAGGCAAGGTTTAAAGCCTTGACATGAACTTCCGAAGCCAAGAAAAACTCAACTTAACATCGATGACAGAATGTGGTTTGCCCATTATCTTGAAGATTGGGATGTGGATGATTTCATGCATTTAGCTGTCTCCGATGAATTTTTTGTTTACGTAACACGTCGGCCTAACTACCAAAATGATCGAGTGTGGGCTACAACACCAGATGAAATCGATGACAATGAACATTATCGCGAATTATTAAAAAGTCCAGACTGTGTTGGTGTGTTTGTTTTGTTCACTGCAAAGAAGCTCATGTGGGTGCTGAAGCCAAATGGTCAGAGTTGGGATGGACAGTATTTTCGTGATATTATTCTATCCCAGCATGTCATTCCTTTTCTAAGAAACCCAAACAATGTTATGGATGTCGATCAGGTCACACTTCTGCACGATAAGGCCCCCTGCTTTAAGGCATTAGCCACTCAACAGTTGTTGCGGAACCATGAGATCGATTTCTTTGGAAATGAAGAATGGCCAGGAAATTCTCCTGACCTGAACGTCTGTGAACACATTGGGTCAGTTATAAAGGACAAGGTTGAATGTCTCTCGTTTCAAGAACCTGCAGCAAATCGATTTTCGAAGGATACAATGACGCAACACACTGAACTGTTTTAGCAAATTTGCGTAACGATCAAGATCTATTCACGTCACTTTTGGCAAGCTACCCAAAGCGAATTCAGGCTGTCTTGGAAGCCAATGGCGGGAACACCAAGTTTTAATTGTTTCTCATTAAATGCAGAATTAAATTCTCTTTTGTAAGGTATGTTTAGTTTTACTGTACCTCTAATGGTTTAGGCCATGGGCGGGGGGGGGGCTAAGGTTTATTGGAGCCCCGTATATGCAGATGACACGATGCGTCTCGTCTCATGTCTGAAAATAACTTTACAGTGAAAAAAATACAGGCTGAATGCAAATAAACTATCGTTAAATCTGTCAGAGACCTTATTAGGATTATAACAATTAGAATATATATATATATATATATATGAGAGAGAGAGAGAGAGAAATTTTGGCCTAATTAGGAGGAAGGACAGTATAATATATTTTCTATTGAAATTTACGTGGACATTTATAGTAATGAAGCGCACAAGTGCACAAGTAACAGAATTTTAATAAGGTTAGATGGAAATAATAAGTATAATCAATGACTACAGAAAAACCATGTGCCATAGACAGATAGCGAAACAGTAGCATGACAGGAGAGTAACAGTAATAACTGCACATTTATATCGTACATATACAGATTTATAGAACAGAGTGAGAAGATATTTTCACAGACATTTCAATGAAATATGTTGAGTTGTAAGCTGACTCACACAGATTAGCTTTGAGGCTAACAGGAACTGGCTTGGCAGACTTGTCAGTGAGCAACAGAAGAAAACACGATAAAATTCGAGACTTACATACGCAGATGTGTACATAAATGTGACATACACCAAAAGATGAACACAGGTAGACAGGTGCAGTAGACACGGGTAAACAGTAGATGAATAAATGAAATTAGTTAATTTATATTATTCAAAGACTAATGGGGAGCAATTACTTTAACGCAATCATGATGTATTTGATTAAAGGAGAGAGATCAAGAGTAAATTCAAGAATAATTGAAGATTATTCCAAGAATAATTTACGTTATGGTTAACCCTTTCAGGACGACCGGTACAAATTGGTAGCGTTTCAAATACACGCATTCATAACTTAAGTTACTTAATCCTACAAATAATTCAGGTCTTAAAGGGTTAAAGCCAGTAGTGATAACGAAAAAGAGTAAATATATTAATTTAACAGTAATCAGTGCAAGAAAGAAGATTAATTGGTACTTACGTATTATCGGGACTACCAAACTGTTAATATTGGTTATTTCACCTAAATATCTTCTGATCTTTTCGTATTAGGCACTCACTGTCACATTTCGGGCAAGTTAAGGATGAGAGAATAACGCAGTAATTGATAAAAACATCCAGTGTTTTGTCTTCATCTAGTATTATCGGGACTACCTACGAAAAACATATTTTCCGTTTTAAGCGATTTCATTCATTGTGGATAATATAATACATATGATATAATATAATATGATATAATATACGGTAATATACATAAGATAAGTATGATAAACACTCAATAATCAATTTCAGGCGGCCAATATTCCTTAATTGTTTCCAGTATGGCACTGAAAGGGTACATAATAAACAATTTGGTAGTCCCGATAATACGTAGGTACCGATTAATTAATTCGCATATATGAATGGACATGGCCGACAACATTTACACATTCGGCAAGCGATTCACAAGTCACGATACATACAGGGTGAGTCACGACGAAATGTCTTAACTTCGGGAGCTTATAGCTGAGGTCATTCCCAGTCAAAAACTTGGATCACCTGAAGATCAAACCAAGAAACCAAGAAACCTGAAGATCAGGGTCCCCAGCCTTCGTTAGTTAGCCTTGTAAGGCTAACTAACGAAAATATCACGACTTAACCTGACCAATTGTTAGGTCAACTATACGCCCTTGACGATTGGTTAGGTTAAGTCGTGGTATTTTCGTTAGTTAGCCTTATAAGGCTAACTAAAGAAGGCTGGGGCCCTGATCTTCAGGTGATCAAAAACTTCATATGAACATAGGTCCGATTCTTAACGTTTATGGAACTATGGATGTTTTAATGACCTTGAACTGAATTGACAGTTACTTACCGAACAGAACTAACTACGCAGTAGAGTGTTGCGTTTCACAGCGTGCAGTTGATGTTTTGTGCGTTCAGTATGCCTTTTATGTTTTCAAATGCCGAATATGCCGATATGGTGTATGTTTACAGATTTTGCGATGGAAATACTACTGCTGCTGTCCCTGAATACCAGCGACGTTTTCCAAATTGAAGAATTTCGGATCGACGAGTGTTTAGCAACGTTTTCCGGAGATTGCGAGAGAGCTGTTCATTTCCTAGCGTTACTGTTTTATCTGAGTGTTCGGTACAACAAGAAAACATTATTCAGATGATACAGCGGAGTCCTCATGTTAGTACGCGAAAAATTTTCACACGTCTTAGAGTTCCTCAAACGAGAGTATGTAGAACGTTACACGAAGAAGGTATGTATCCATACCACGTACAGCGCGTTCAGCAACTCCAACGGCTGGAATTTTGTAATTGGCTCAATGCCGATCGACAACTGCACCGATACGTCTTGTTCTGTGATGAGGCTCAATTTACCCACGACGGTGTCAACAACACTCGCAATTCACATGTGTGGTCAGAAATGAATGCTCATGCCATTATGGAAAGTAATTTTCAACATCGGTTCAGTGTCAATGTGTGGTGTGGTATTCTCTACGGTCAGCTGATTGGTCCGTTTATCTTCGAAGGTGGTCTTACAGGTGACACTTATCTACGATTTCTGCAAGACGAACTGCCACCACTGTTAGAAGATGTACCTTTGGCAATACGATTGCGTATGTACTTCTAACAAGACGGAGCTCCTCCCCATTTTAGCCGTGCAGTGAGAACGCATCTCGATGATCGCTTCTGGTCGATGGATCGGTCGTGGTGGTGCACAAAATTGGCCACTCAGGTCTCCGGACCTAACCCCTCAGATTTTTATCTGTGGGGGCGCATGAAAGAGCTGGTGTACCAGAGAAAAGTGGAAACACGAGATGCATTGCTCCGTCGCATTTTGGATGCTGCAGCCCTCATAACGGACAATCGTAATGAACTAATGCGAGCTACATGCGCGATTCACAGACGAGCCGCAATGTGTATTGAGGCCAAAAGTAGTCATTTGGAACAGTTATTGTAAATTCATGAATAAAACCATTAGCAGCTATTTGTTCGCTTATTCTTATTTTTAAACATTCAAACATCCATAACTCCATAACCGTTAAGAATGCGACCTACTGGTATGTTCATATGAAGTTTTTGACTAGGAATGACCTCAGCTATAAGCTCTCGAATTTATGACATTTCGTCGTGACTCACCCTGTATGTATATATAATAACCTATATAACAAACTCTATAACAGTATATTTGGGGTGGGGAGTTGCCATACATTGAATATTAATATAGATCTACAGAAGCTAAGGTTAACAAAGACCTTAAGATTCACTCCAAGGTTAGCCCGAGAGAAAGAAGAAAGCAAGGGGTTAAAAGAAGAGAATATGGGGTTAAGTAAGTAGCAAAACCTATCACTCGTGGGTTAAAATTCATTCAGCAAAAGAGAAGGAAGGACACCATCATCATCCGCCGGCCACTGCCGACAAGTCGGAAAAATAATCGAAGAGAATACTTCCAGCTGTTGCAGACCGGTCCTCCACTCCATAGGGAGGTAGAGGATGCAGCCTAGTCTACTGCAAAAGGGTGAAAGATGAAAAGTAAAATAAGAACGCATTACAAACCATGCAACACATTCTTAACTCAAACACTATCATACCATGCAAACGACAGACATGCAAATAAGGAGAGAGGAAAAACAAAAAAAGGAAGTGGGTTAGTTTAGGCTACAAGCTACATCTAAGTTCGTGTTAGTCATTTTTTTTTTTTTTTTTTTGCTGGCATATCACAAGCTGGCATTAGTCGTCAACAAACTCATACCCGATCACCACCCCCAAGAGATCCTGTTACTAATTGTTTTATTATTACATTAAACAACGTTAATATTTTTAAAATGCCTATCTAAACGGTTCTTAAACACATTAACGCTGGTAGAGTTCACGACTGAGGCGGGAAGATTATTCCATTTATCAATTACTTTAAACGTAAAGAAGTTTTTCGTGATATTAGTAATGAAACGTCTGCCACGCAACTTAAATCCGTTATTACGAGTATTGCTATTATCGAAAGTGAAGAGTTTATCAAAATTTACGTTATCGATTTTATTAACGATTTTGAAAACTTCAATAAGCTCCCCCCTTAATCTCCTAGTTTCGAGTGAATGCAAGTCTAACTCTTTAATCTATCTTCCTAAGGCTTGTTGCGCAATGACGGAATTAGTTTCGTGGCACGACGCTGAGCCCTTTCTAACCTATCAATATCCTCACGCAAATACGGGCACCAAAACTGAACAGCATATTCTAAATGAGGCCTGACTAGGGACTTGTAAAGGGGCAATATAATATTCTTCGATTTAAATTCGAAATTACGCGCTATGAAGCCTAACATCCTATTAGCTTTGGTATTGTTATAGTATTACACCCGTCTAACATCCAGCAATTATTATATATTCATTAGGTAGAGTTTTTAATTCTAAGACACTTTTCTTCTATAGCGTTTCCGTCGCAAATGCTTCGTTTTCGAGATATAAACGTTTTTTTGGTGTGTATCTAGTGTTTGTACGTTCGTTTGTGCGTTCGTGTGTGTTGACGTCACATGTCTGCCCAATCAGAGCGCTCCATCCATTTCGAATTTGAATTAGTTTGCTACTGGAATGGCTTCGTGTGACATGTGTTCGTTCGATTATTACCGCTGTATTGGTATTGTCGCTTTCTATGAAAATTTAGAAAAAAGTGTTGAGTTTCTGCGTGCTCACGGTGTTCTACCGACAGTAGTGAAGTGTCCACATTGTAAAACGGAGTGTACATATCGTCAAGACCAGAAACTGTGGCGTTGTGCTTAAAACGAAGAAAAGACGGTACTGTGATTATTCTGTCTTAGATTTTAAAGGTAATTCCTGTTTTTCTTTTAGGTTAGGATAGGTTAGGTTTAGTTAAGTTAGGATAGGTTAGGTCAGGATAGGTTAGGTTAGGTCAGGTCAATTTTGAAGGTGAAATTTGTTTTTCCTATGGTTTTTGATGTGTTTTGAACGAATCTGACCTTCAAAACCGTCGGAAATGACTCGTTTTCTGTGATTTCCCCCACATTGCTGGCTGGGGGGGGGGTCTCAAAAACGAGTCATTTCCGACGGTTTTGAAGGTCAGATTCGTTGAAAACACATCAAAAACCATAGGAAAAACACAAATTTCACCTCCAAAGGGAGACGGGTGTAATACTATAAATTTACCTTAGCTTTTGCGCAAGACTCCAGGCACTGGTTTCTAACTTTCAAATCCTTAGATACGCGTACCCCTAAATCTACTTCCTCGTCAACGCTCGCTAACTCTCTAAAATCCATAGTGTAGGTGAATTATTGTTACGAGAACCTATATGCAAAACTTTACATTTGTGAACGTTAAATTGCATCTGCCACTTATCCGTCCACTCCATAATCCTATTTACATAGTCATGGAGCAGATTTCTTTTGTCCTCGTTAACAACCTTATCGCCTATTTTAGTATCTTCCGCGAATTTTGACACGTTGCTAGTCAATCCTACATCTATGTCGTTAATGTAAATTACGAATAGAAATGGGCCTAACACTGAACCCTGTGGGACACCGCTACCTACATCCAACCACCCCGATTCACTACCATTAACAACGACCCTCTGTCTCCTAGCACGAAGCCATTCCTCTAACCAGTTAGCTACCTGACCGCATAGACCGTGCGCTTTAACCTTCGCAATTAATCTTCTATGCGGAACTGTATCGAACGCTTTTTCAAAATCTAAATAACGTCAGCCGGTCTATGCCTATTGTATTCGCGCACTATATCGTTATAAAATTCTAACAAATTAGTTAAACAAGATCTATGGCGTCGAAACCCATGCTGACTACTATTAATCAAATCACGACTTTCTAAGTGATCGATGATACGATCCCTAACTACGGATTCCAATAGTTTACCGACAACTGACGAATAAGCTAATGGTCCTATAATTGCTAGCTACTGTGCGGTCGCCTTTTTTAAAAATTGGAGTGACGTTAGCTAATTTGAAGTCCTCAGGAATAATCCCCGTTTCCAGTGACTGATTAAAAATCTTCTTTAAGGGGCCTACGATAACGTCTTTCAAATCTTTCAGATGTCTAGGATAAAACGCGTCAGGGCCTGGAGCCTTCCTAACTTTTAGCCTATCGCTATAATGCGCAATCTCACCCTCGTAAACAGTTATTTCATCCAAAATAGTCTCGCTGCTAAATGGAACGATATCGTCCACATCAAGGACATTATTAGCGTCTTCTACGGTAAAAACTGTCGCAAAAAAGTTATTAAAAATACCCGCCATCGTCTGAACGATCTTCCATGAACTCAACCAGTCTCACAACCCACGAGGGCCTACGAGGGCCTACATTATCTTTTATCGGCTTACAATTATTCACGTAATCAAAAAACTTTTTGGGGTTACATTTACTATCCGCATGTATGAGTATCTCTAAATTACGCTTAGCATTCCTAACTGATCTTTTAACCTGACGTCGAAGCTCGATGTATCTATTGACGTTAGCTACCGTGCCATTGCATTAAGTCTGTACGCTCTGTTACGCTCGTTTATGAACTCGCCTATTTCCCTAGTCCACCACTTGGGCCTACCATGATTTCTAGCGCGCTTGGGCCTACGAGGAATAAACTCCCTTTCGATCTTCAAGAAACTATCTTTAAACGCCTCCCAATGCAAATTTGTGTCATTACCCATAAATAAGTTATTCCAGTCCACTACTCTCATTCTATCCGCAAAACTATCAAAATTAGCCCTACGAAAATCAGGGACTTCTATTACGTTACTACCCTTAGTGTTTTCTATCATTAGTTTAAACCTAATAATTTGATGATCACTACATCCTAAACTCTCAACTACTTCTAAACCTTGAACTATATTTTCGCCTTTCGTCATCACCACGTCTAAAATATTGTCACCGCGCGTTGGTTCGGTAACCATCAGTCGTAAAAAATTATCTTCCATGAACTCAACCAGTCTCACAACCCTCCTCATTACCAGTAAAAGTCTCGTAATTAACATTAGGGCAGTTAAAGTCTCCGACAATTATACTATTCCCATTATTAATAAAGGTACTTGTAGGTTATCTCCCCCCCTACCAATTTTGACAGAATATTTTCGTTAAAACTAACGAAAATATCACGATTTAACCTAACCAATTATCAAGGGCGTACAGTTGATCTATTAGTAAATAGTAAATACTATTCCAGAAACAATGTTATAATTAATAATAGATCAACTGTACGCCCTCGATAGCCCTAAAAGAATTACGAATGTACAGCAAAACGCCTCCACCAATCCTATGTGACCTATCATTAGTAGAGAGAGAGTTTAAAACCCGGTATATCACGTTCCCCCAACAAGTCCCGAGTCACGGTATTTATCCACGTTTCAGTGAGAGCAACTATATCGTAGTTGCCGGAATAAATTATCGCCTTAAATTCGTTTAATTTATTTCTAATACTACGCGCTACAATAAAACACGCTTAAATTATTTTTTACCACGGGTCGGCGTTTTAAACTATTTTTCACGTCGGGCCCGCGTTTCCGGGACACACAACGTTTAAAGAAGGCTTACCTATTTCATTAAAATGCACCCCATCTTTTATAAAATGGCTAGGATCACTGAATTCTGACCACAGCTTTACGAAGGGTACATTTTCCTCAGCACAAATCTCTTCTAATTTAGTATTCAAAAATATTGTTTTTGACGTAATCCTAAGACCCAAACCGTGCCTAGGGGTAATACCTAGAGCTAAAGACCTATCTGACTTCGCCTTCAGGGTCCTAATTAACCCTCTATATCTCTCCAAAAGGTCAGGCACTCTCGTATCCGGCCTATACGAGTCGTTGCCTCCTACCATCGTCACCAACATCGAGTGACGGGAGGCAACATCAATCCTGTCCACTTCGTCTCTAATTCTGTCAACCCTGGCCCCATGGAGACAGACCGTCTTCCTCTTGGTTGAATGCCGTTCAACGAACTCTTTACCCATATGGCGCACTAAAGAGCCCCCAATTAAAATAGTTTCCCCCTCGTTCACGTCCCTATCCAAATGGGCGAAAGGGTTCGAAACCTCGATAGCGGGGAATTCCTATCACCTAACGTACGTGGCCTAGCTCCACCCTTAACTTCTCAATCTCTCCCCATCTACTAATCTCGGACCAACCTTAACCCCCTCCTCAACTCTATCCACCCTTCCCGATAAGCTACCTAAACTAGAAACTAGGTTTCGCACCTCACCCTTCAAATTGATAACGTCTTCGACGTTAGTATTGGTTCGGCTTTCGTCAACTGTAGCCCTACCCCTGCCCTCATCAAGCGTTGCAAGTCTTTCCGTTACCTCACGTACACTACGTTTTATGTTAACTATTTCCTCCCTTAAATCGCAAAAGAAACAAACTGATCTCTCGGTAATCGCCATAAGACCGCCGTTATGATCCTTAAAATCCGTGTACCACCGATTTACCCCACACCGAACACACGACGCTTTCTGCGACGGCATCGCGCAAGTTAAACTTGTGACGGTTATAAATTTAAGTTAAATTAAGCCGGCACGCTATGAAAATTTCTAAATCGCTAAAAACCACTAATATTCAATTACTTAACTATAACAATGTGAATATAAACGCAAGTATATCAAATTCAGAACTTTCCAAAAGTAAAGTTATTAGCAATATCTAAAAGTAGAAGCAATATCAGAGAGCTCAGGAAATGCGTCCGCTCAGTACGGAGTCTGGCTGACGAATGAAATGAATGAATACATTTATGACATTTTTTTTGTTAATGACGTTAGTGAGGTTTCATTAAGTTACGTAATAGACGTTCATTCGTTGACTAGTAATTAATATATTAAAGTTAATTAATGTTCATTAAATTTGGATATACAAGTCATTATAGAAATGAATAAGAGACGATCAAAAGAGACAGAGTAAATACAGTTATATAAGTACACAGACATAGTATAGAAATAGGACAGGACACCGTGAGAAAAATAAAATAAAAACTCATTAATTATTAAGGATATACCACGTATTTAAAAGCTATCTAGGATCTTTTCCGTTTGGGGGCTAGCAGCGAATTTGAATGAAAATCGGTATACTAATGTAGTTTTGGTCACTGATTTAAAAAATAACTTTCTTTTTTTTTTTGAGAAATGAAAAACAAACATGTAGAGCACTTTAAATAATTAATGTGTTTTTAACGAAAGTATTATGACTTAATCTAGGATCTTTTCCGTTTGGGGGCTAGCAGCGAATTTGAATGAAAATCGGTATACTAATGTAGTTTTGGTCACTGATTTCAAAAATCACTTTTTTTTTTTTTTGAGAAATGAAAAACAAACATGTAGAGCACTTTAAATAATTAATGTGTTTTTAACGAAAGTATTATGACTTAATCTAGGATCTTTTCCGTTTGGGGGCTAGCAGCGAATTTGAATGAAAATCGGTATACTAATGTAGTTTTGGTCACTGATTTCAAAAATCACTTTTTTTTTTTTTTTTTGAGAAATGAAAAACAAACATGTAGAGCACTTTAAATAATTAATGTGTTTTTAACGAAAGTATTATGACTTAATCTAACCAATCGTCAAGGGCGTACAGTTGACCTAACCGGGCATTCAATTAACCTTAATTAATTGGTGATAATTCTTGATTTTTTTTGCTACGTTTACAGATCTGCCGGGATCCTTCAAAAAACGTATTCGTCGTTAGAGATAATTTAAAGTTGCACCTTTTACCGTTTGACCGAAGCTTTTAGCAGTGAAAGAACTGGGTATTTTTATGAAAGGAACACACTTGGAGCTATTGAAGAATAGGGACCACAGCCTTCTTTAGCTAGGCTTATAAGGCTAACTAACGAAAATATCACGACTTAACCTAACCAATCGTTAGGTTAACTGTACGCCTTTGACGATTGGTTAGGTTAGGTCATGATATTTTTTTTAGTTAGCCTTATAAAGCTAACTAAAGAAGGCTGGGGTCCCTATTCTTCAATAGCTCCCCCACTTTCCCGCACTTAGAGCACTTTTTAATAAACAGTAGCAGTTTGTGACTCTGGCTAAATTTAACACAATCCTCTGTAACTAGTTTAAGCTAGTTAAAATACATATTAATTATTTAAAGCGCTCCAACATGTTTGTTTTTCATTTCTCAAAAAAAAAGAAAGTTATTTTTGAAATCAGTGACCAAAACTACATTAGTATACTGATCTTCATTAAAATTCGCTGCTAGCCCCCCAAACGGAAAAGACCCGCTATATATAGTTTGCTATTAAATGGACTACAGTATTTGACAATGGATGTAATTTCGAAGTACAAATAAGGGATTTAATCCTATTGCAGCCAAGGTAGGCCTGTTCAAAAATCAACTTTTTCTTATTTTCATAGGTTTCTGTACATTTTCCCATGCTTTTTGACCTGAAGAAGCCGAAAATCACAACTATTTTGACCTAGAATGTTGGGAAGCATTGCCGCATGGAGCTTTAAATTTTCTGCCTTGAAATCGGCCAAGCGCCAATTCCGGGGTCCCTTGAATTATGTTTTGCACTTTAACTTTTGATCTAAACAAGATAGAGCAACAAATTAGGTATCAAATGAAAGAGCATAAAATTAATAAATAATAATAATAATAATAATAATAATAATAATAAATAAATATAATAATAATAATAATAATAATAATAATAATAATAATAATAATAAATAAATAATAATTAATAATAATAATAATAATAATAACAATTATCTATCATTTTTCAGCAAACAACAGAAATTCAATCAGAATCTAGAAAACCATCTACAAGTTACAACTTCACAATGGCATTAAGCAAGGAGCTGAGGGAGCTCCGTGGGCGCACAGTTGATATCTCAGAACCTCCACATACTGTCCACAGGCAGGTGTCAACTGGGCCATCTACCAGATCTCTCACTGAAACTTTCCTGGTTGGATACCCTTCAGCTTTTATCAGTGGTTCCCAGGTTCCCACTAACAGAGAGGCGTTCCAGTATTTCCTTAATCTTCAGAATTTACCGGAAAATGCAGGGAGGCCCATGGTTCAAGACCTTGCATATGAAACAGTTGAATCTATCATCCCATTCTGGCAGATGGCTAGGATCAAGACAATAACCAAGTACAACGCAATGAAGCTCATGAAACTACATGAGAAACATCGTGCTCTGGTGAAAAGCAAAGGAAGAGCAAGTAACCCTAAAGGAAAAAGAGGAGCATTTGTGCTGGAATTAGACAGCCTGTTCGATATAGGAGCTCCAGATGCAATCCAGGAAATACAGAACAACAGACTGTTATCCAGAGAGAAGAAAGATGAGGATATCAGGTTCTACGAAGACCAAAAGACTGAGAGGAAAGGTCATATGTCTGGTCATGACAAGATTTTTGAGACAAGATCCCTGCAGCAAGCAGCGAGGAATGAAAGACTGCAGCATAGACAAGAACAAGGTAAAACTAATTACTTTGAACGTCACAAAAAGTTTTAAGTTTTACTCCATTGCGATATTTAGCATGTACTTAACAATTACTGTCTTAACATGTACTATTTTACAGCTGCAGCAGAACAAGAGGCAGTTGTTCATGTGGATGACATTACCTGGGGTGACTCAACTGACAACGACGCTAACACAGAGGACATGGATTACCATCAGCCTCGTCCTGGATGTTCTCACCATCAAGACACTGTGACTAGTGTGACTTTGACGTTTCCAAGGAAGGTCATGGAATGTGATGTCATCTGCAATACAGCTGATCGTCTTGGTTTATCAGACAATCAAGTTACTGCCATGGTTTCTGCCACCTTGAAAGCTGGAGGGGCTGATCTGGATAACTTCGTCATCTCAACCTCAACAACACGTCGCAACAGAATGCTGTCCAGGTATAATATCAGCCAGAGTCACATGTCCAAGTTTTGTGAAAACCCCCCACAGTACGCTGCCTTACAATGGGATGGAAAGTTGCTCAAAGATGTCTTGGGCAGTGAACCTGGAAGTACCTCAGAGACTTTAGCTGTGCTAGTGTCTGGTCCACCTTCATACACTGAAGGAAAATTATTGGGAGTACCTGTCATCGACAATTCTTCTGGCACAGCTCAGGCTGAGGCTTCAATGGATTTACTGGAGACATGGGAACTTACGGATAATGTTACTGCCCTTGTTTTTGACACTACATCCAGTAACAGTGGAGTTCACAGAGGAGCTGCCAAACTGCTAGAGAAAATGCTGAACAAAAAGGTGTTTTATCTAGCCTGTCGACATCACATCCTGGAAATCCTAGTAGGAGCAGTTTGGGAGAAGCTGTTTGGGAAGGTGAAGGGGCCAGATAATCCCTGGTTTGAGCATCTGAAGGATGTTTGGACGGACTTGTCTAAGGAAAACCCAAAGATGCTGGCTATCAACAGCAAATGGCTGAAGGAAAAGAAGAAGAACAGTGAAGAAATACTCCAAGACATTCTAACAGCAGAAAGGCTTCCAAGAGCCGACTACAGGGAAATGGCTGAACTGACAGTCATTGTTCTTGGAGGAACGCCTCCTCGAGGTATTCACTGGAGTCGACCAGGCGCCATTCATCAGGCCAGATGGATGGCCAGAAACCTGTACTCCATGAAAATGCTGATGTTTGCAGATCAACTTGAGTACGACGAAGACACTGTGTCAAAGCTGGAAAGACTCAACACCTTCCTTGCGCTGTTCTACACTCCTGTATGGATGATGTCAATGTCTGCTGCAGATGCTCCCGTGAATGATCTAAGTCTAATCCAGGACATGTTGAAGTACAAGAAAACTGACCCAGAGCTTGCTGATGCAGTACTTAATAAGATGGAAAACCACAAATGGTACCTGACGCAGGAAGTCGTGCCATTTGCCCTGTTCAGCAGTAGATTGAGTGACACATTGAAGCACGACATTGCTGCCCAGTTACATGCCACTGAGAAGCCAGACAGCTTCAGAACAGGAAAGCCTCTATTCCAGAGAGTCACAGCTAAGACCACCCTGGTTGATCTCATTGGCCCAGAATCACATTTCCTGCTGGACACACTGAACATTGGATCCGAGTGGCTTCTGGAACCTGTCACGTCTTAGCCACAGAATGAGGACTACAGAAAAGCGTTGGACTATGTTAAGAATCTGAAAGCGGTGAATGACATTGCTGAACGTGGTGTCAAGATGATGAGCGACTTTGCAAATGTCATAACAACAGATGCCAAGCAAAGGGACTATCTCCTTCAAGCTGTGGAGTTCAACAGACGCCGCTTTGACAGCTTCAAGAAACAAACTCTCAACAACTGACTGTGTAAATGTCATTATGAAATTAATCATCATGTAATGCTTTCACTTCTTGATCGATTAGACTTGTGACAAAATGTTAATCTCAAATTTGTGTCATGAATAAGGCGCCTTGTCTGCCTTGAGTGTGAGAAAACGAATTTTGTGATATTTCTGAAATCTTTGTATGTACCAATGTGCCATTTCTTGTTCCAAGACTATCAATTGTATAAGTTAGAAAGAGGATTAAAAACACTTTAATTTGGTGCCTATTTTGTTGCTCTATCTTGTTTAGATAAAAAGTTATAGTGCAAAACATGATTCAAGGGACCCCGGAACTGGTGCTTTTGGCCGATTTCAAGGCAGAAAACTTAAAGCTCCATGCGGCAATGCTTCCCAACAACCTAGGTCAAAATGGTTGTGATTTTCGGCCTTTTCAGGTCAAAAAGCATGGGAAAAAGTACAAAAACCTATGAAAATAAGAAAAAGTTGATTTTTGAACAGGGCTACAGCCAAGGGTACATCCATAATATGATGGGATTTATAGCTGAAGGGATGAATGTAAGATGTTTACAATTAATACCATTAACTTCTAACAATTAGTAATTGGGAAAAAATGAGATTAATGCTAATGAAATCTAAAGCAATCTAAAAGGTTCTAAAAGGTTGGTTACTCTTCATTGCACTTCCATTGGGGATAAGATTAAGAAACATTCGCTCTTGGAGCGAACTATTTATGCACAAATACAGAAATGGTACGCCTTTGGGAATGATTCAAAATGGGCATTTCCGCATTTGGGACATATGATTAGATAGATAGATAAATAAATAGATGGATAGATAACACTGTAAGATAACACCATAATTAATAGAGTACTGTACTAGAAATTAAAGTATTTGGTGTAGTTTTAGATAAAAACTAGCTTTCAATGGGCACATTGAATGAAAACACTGTCATTCTCATTCTTTCAAAATTCTCCTCCAAGAATTTTTCCTTCTTTATCTCTTTCAATACATGTTGTCCCGATATCGTATGTAATTTCTTCCTACATTTATTCTGTACGGCTTTCGGATCTCCGTATTTGTCAACTGTTTTTGTATTTGTTGAATGGTATTTAGTAGTTGAATTGTGTTGGCTACATCTAAAAAATTGGTAACCCTGTTTGCTGATGGTTTTGGCTGCTCAACTTTTGCCCATACTTGCATCTCTCGTATTTTGCACAAGTCTACAGTATCTTTCCCATTTTATATAACCTCCAACCTTTCAAACGCAGAGTGTCCAGGCAACTTGAAAACTCCGGACCCTGATTTTGGTTATTTCCTTCTACTTCTACGGGGGGGGGGGCATTCGCCCTTGGCTCTTCCTTCCTGTATAAAAAAGAACACTTGGATCACACGCATTCGGTGTCGATTGGCATCTCGCTCGAGTGCACTCTAATAATAATAATAATTATTATTATTATTATTATTATTTTTTATTTTTTTTTTTTTCGGTTCATGTTTTGTATATTTATGTCCCATTTTTTAATTAATTATTATTCTTATATTTTTAAAAGTTAAAATAATAAAATTAAACTATTTTAAAAAGTTTGGAAATTGAATTCCTGTAAATACTGTATATTAACTATTTATATTTCTTTTTGTCATAATAATAATAATAATAATAATAATAATATCTCTCATACATATTCATTTTTTCATATAAGGTCTTCCATTCCACGCCTTTTCGCCATAATTCTCAGGGAGATTATTAGCCCCCAATAGCCCTATGGAATAGATTATATACTAAGAAGGCGCTATTGTGTCTCGAGAAAATGTATTATATAATTCATATACAATATTTATCCCACATATGGTTAAACTCTTCTTTTCCTATGGGGATGTGGGCGGTAAAGTGGCTCAAAAGTTATTCCGAGGGTAAGTTTCCCTTTATGTGGGTGTACCCAACCCTGTAACACACAACGTCACCCAAAATGGCCTTTTTGAAATTTCGTTCTTCGCCCAAGGATGTGGAGCCCGTAAGTGTGGATTTGAAACAAGGCAATTCTCATACCGATCCATCCCCCATTCTTACTGAAGAATTTCTCGCTTTTATAGAAAATACTCCCCACCCCCTCCTACTCTAGCTTTCAACTCCGTCACAGACACCCCCTTTTTCTCTTTCCCAAATCCGAAATACACACTTTCGGTCCAGTCCGGGAAAAGGAATGACGTCAAATGAAAAGTATAATCACCCAAAACTATCATAAAGTGGGAATCAAAACATGTATTCATAATCTTTATAAAGCTTATTAATCACAGTTAGTCGGGAAACAAGCACAGAGCTCAGGACAGACAAATGCAGTGAGCTAACTCTCGGATTATTATTAACCCGTAACATCGAGGATTGAACTCGCAACCTCATTGTCTTAATTCGCTTACGAAGAAACGGCGCTATACCCAATGAAATACAGACGTTGTCGGTAAAATTTATTATGGTCCTTACGCGCATGATGTATACTGCAAAAACGGTTTCTTCTTGTTTTCAATACAGTGTTTATCTTCCTTTTTACTTTTTGAGATTCGGAATAATTCCCCGAGTCTTTCGGTGTTTCACATTTTCATTTCGAGTTTTTGCCCTACATTAAACGTTTGCTTTTTCATATCTCGGATCACGTTCCGTACATGTTCATTTCTCCAAAAGACTAGAAACTGAATCACCTTTTATTATTTTTCACGCTTTTAAGAATTTATTTACAGTATTCTCATGAAGAAGGAAATTTAATTCTATACAAGTAGGTGCGTTTTATATATATATATATATATATATATATATATATATATATTGAAAGTGGAAGGTAAAAGGAAAGATGTTGAATAAAAGAAGGATGAAGATAGAATGAATATAGGAAAAAGGAAATATATCACGGTACACATTATTTCTTTCCAAGTTATTTTCTTTCTACAAAACTTTCTGCAGCTGCCGAAACTTGAGATAAGAGTAAGATTGATAGTGTACGAATAACTACTACGTTTAAAACAAATTTCACCGTATATTTTAAAGAAACAGAATTGGATCTAAGGCGCAAAATGTTTTCCTTTCTCTGATCAGTCTTTGTAAGAAATAAAACGTGGTCCCTGATTGGACAATTCATAATATTTAACCCAATATAATTTGAATGTATATTAGGGAGAGATGTACGAGCGTTGAGTTTAAAAAATATGAATAATAAAAATTGGTTGAAAATATAATTTTCTGTAAATCTTAGTGAATTACATAAGATAAAATAAGAGGATATCATGTTATAAATTAGATAGCCTACGTGAACCAGGCTCAACAGGTTCACATCTGAAATCTGGACTAAATTACGTATGCGTGGTAATCAGTTGTAATTATGTCAATTGTATAAACCCAATTGCAATCATTGTTGAGAGTGACGTCAAATCACCCGAGATTTGTCACCCAAACGTCAGATCGTGCCTATATTTTCCTCCAATCGCGTTCCAGTAATTACCCTGCACAAAACTGATAATTGGAATTAATTACACTGCACGACAAAATTAAAAAAAATTTCTGTTCTTTAAACTAAACGAAGCGATTTTTACAAATTTAGATGCGCTGAGTTCAAATCTGATGTAGAATACCTATATCACCCACCGTTTTGAAGGGACGTGTAATAAAAGTCTTATATACAGCTTAGAATATATTGGATGCCTCAACATAATTATTACAAGATCACAACACTAATTAAAATCTTTTTGCTGATGTTTTTCGTTTGTACATACTCTCGGGAGTTTCCCTAATGAGAAACCAGCAATATTCAGCCAACGTACTGGAATTCCACCTTCCTTGGAACTGCGTTTGACATAATTTGGATAATTTTTGTGAAACATTAACGTAGTTTTCTGGAAAAATGGTGGGTGTTCGAGAAAAAATAATAACATATTCGTAATCAGCGCATCAAAATATATAGAAATCAGCAGAATTTGGGCAAAGGGCAGAAATTGTGTTGTGCATTGTTATCATAAATTGTAGCAATTTTTATCTTTTCAATGGTCATGATACAATATTAGATTCATTTAACTACAGAAATAATATAAAACAGTTAGGATTATTTAAAACCCACAGTACAGCGTTTCTTAAATGGTGGGTCGTAGTTTGTTTACCCCTGTAATACTGATTTGTGCGCAAAAAGAACAAAAAAAAAAACCGCTTCGTGAGTTTATTTACCCCTGCAGGATGATAAGAAGTCGCGCCGACTTATGACCCTGACACGGGGGTCGTGTGGCAAATCCGGCTGAGAATTATATGAATACAAGAATTATATGAATGTCTTTCTGAATTCTAGGAACGTATGATAAAGGAACATAAGAAAATTTGCCTGAACGCGAAGTGAAAATTGGAGAGTCATAATTCTGGATGGATATAAACAACGCGAAAAGAGACCGAGGTAGTCAGTCGAGAATCAAGAACCGAGACAGGCGAAAGAGACTAGAGAACGAAAGAGAAGATCTTGTCGGCGGCCACTTTTTATTTTGATAATAGATTAAATTTATCTTAACCTAGGCCGTAGGTAAATAGGGCCTACTTTCACTATGGAGTTCGGTCAGTAAATTCAATCTACTCGTAATTTTTCCCAAGGGCAGTGGTGGCGAACCTTTTTTGCTGGCGGGTCATTTTTGTTACCTTTGATTTTTAAAAAAATGAAATTGGGTCACAATAATTTATTTACTTATATTTTTAGTGAGAAACTTGTTGTTTATATTTAGTTGTTTATATTTAGTTGTTTATATTTAGTTGTCTTTAGTCTCACACATGCGGCACTCATATCTGTGCCAAGGCGACTCCTAGTAGTGGATTTGACGAAATTCATGGAGGAAAACGACTGTTCACATGAATAAGATAAACCAAACATTGTTAGCAGAGCTAATGCTAGCTTTTTCATTGATGCAAAAGAATTTGGTAAAGAGTTCTATTCTGCAAGAATAAGATTCTCTACTCTTTCTATTGATTGTTGTTCTCTGGTTACACCCAAAACTAACGACTCCAATTCCTTTTCTTGTAACTTCAGGTTAAGATCAATAAATTTAGTCTTCCATACTGCATTTTCTTGGAAGTCAACTAATTCCATTTCTAAATTACAAATATCAAGCCAATGAAAAGCTGATAACTGAAGATCTTCAAATTGAATAGTTTAAAATAATTTTAAAACTGTAAGGCAGAAAATATTAAAAATTAAAGTCATATTTTATTTAAATAAGAGCTCGTGGGTCACTAAAAATTGCCTCGTGGGTCAGTACTTGACCAGCGGGTTAGTGGTTCGCCATCGCTGCCCTAGGCGCCTTCGAAGAGACTCCTCCAGCCCTAGACCTATTCCCTTTCCGATTAAGGCCTATTCCCCTTTCGATTAATTATATAATGTAAGTTTAATTTAACCTCTGAACGTAAGATTAAAATTTAAAACATTTTAATATTTCACATCAACAGCCGAAGTTATATGGGAAATTTATGAAAGAGACACGCTCATCGATAAATATGACGATATACGACAATACGGCAAAAATAAGTGGTAAACTTGTTACGGTAAAACATTCTTACTTACTCGAGGTTAAGTTAATTTTTGTACTTAGAAAAAACTTAAGAGATATTCATACTACGAAAGTGTAACATTGTATGTAAAATTGTCCACGTTACCAAACCATCTTCGTGTCGTTTCAATGTTGTGCATTAATTAAGTTTGTGAATTTAGTGTGAGTGGCAATGTAACATTCGGATTGTGCAAAACATTCGGGACACGATACCCATCGTCACAATGTTCACGTTTGTTGTTGATATTCATCTCGAGTAACTTTCCCAGCCACCCATGAACAGGTCAGCCACCGACCACCAGGGTCACCGATGGGTAGTCTCACCCCAGGAGAAACCTCGAACCCAACACAAGCACCCTCCTCCGTGACAGTGACAAACATTTTCATACGTCATTCCGTTGATATTCTGTGTGTATATATATATATATATATATATATATATATATATATATATATATATCCGTGTAGCCCAGTGGTGAAGATGCTGGGATGCTAAGCTAGAGGTTATGCGATCAAGTTTCGTCTCGGACTTTGTAATTTTAGAATTTCTTGGCCAGTTGTGGTTCGGATTCTATGGTAAGCTGTAAGTGAGGGCGACAAGCCTGACCTCCGTAAGAGTGAACAATTGGGGCAGAAGCGAAAACCAGGGTAACCCGCGCATATATATATATATATATATATATATATATATATATATATATATATACATATACACACATATGTGTATATATATATATATATATATATATATATATATGGGAATGAACTCAGAAACTCAGAATGGTTCCCTGAGGTTTTTTATGATACACACAGACCATGCATGAAACAAGGAACAAGGAACTTTTGGCTAAAAGTATAATAGTTACCCCCGTTTTTCTTTGATGTATTCAATCTGACGTGAAGGCAGCGAGTCTTTTGCTTACATTGAAGTTCTAAATGTAGCGGGGCTAGGCTGCTTTAAACCCTAGATCCTGTCCTAAAGCTGGATCCTATCTGTTTTGCAGGTAGCTGGTGAGGGAAGCTATATTTTTGGGACCTCTTTGCGAGTGACCCGTTGCCCACGTCGGGCTAACATCATGAAAAAGAAAAAGCTATAGTGTTTGTCAGTTACCATTACTTATTCGGACTATCGTGGATTTACTTTTCCTAGAAGAGTTCCTTGTTCCATGCACGGTCTGTGTGTATCATATATATATATATATATATATACAGGGTGGGCGGAAAGTAGCTCCCTATTTTGGATTGGTAAAAAAATACGTATATTATCCATTTATTTCAGAAGAAATAATATGAAAAGGTAGGCATACATGGTAGGTTTTCTCTAAAATTCAATGTGGGCTCCAATTCTTTCCACCAGCTTCTGGAGCCGCCCAGGAATGGCGTCCACTGACTTTAGCAGGAACTCCGGCGGGATGGAGGACATGACTTCCCGAATTCGGTCCTCCAGTTCTTCCAATGTCCTCGGTTTGGTGCGGTAGACTTCTTCCTTTACCCACCCCAAGAGAGATGGGGCCAGTCTTCATGCCAAGCCAGCATGATTTCCCCGAACTCCATGCGAATGTCGCAGTCCTCGTCCGAGAGAGATTGGCAGTAATGCGGCTTCCACGCACGCCAGTTCAGCTCCTTCTTCAGCACAGTTCGCACTGAGTAGCGGGAGAGTCCACTTTCCCGAGCTGCCTGGCGAGTTGACTTTCGTGGACTCCGTGCGAACATTTCCTGAACTGCCTGCACCGTCTCCTGGGCCCTGGATGTCGAAGGGCGACCACATCTTCGAACATCTGCCACAGACCCCGTGGTCATGAGCTTCGAGTGGCAGTTCTTGATTGTTTTCGGGTCCACTTGGGCACGTGGTCCGTGAATGGCCCGCCACCATCTTTGAACTCGAACGACAGATTGCCAAACTTCGTACCGTGCCGCCAACTGGGCACGCTCCTGCAGTGTTAAACGCTCAGCCATGTTACCCTTCAATCTGAAATGAAAAAAAAAAAAATGAACGTTACAATTGTACCACTTTAGAGAACACAAAGAGAACACTTTAGAGAAAAAAAGATTACCGTTACAATTGTACCACTTTAGAGAACACACCATAACAATATAACAATACAATCACAATTTATACATAATTTATATGTAATTTAAATTAGGGAGCTACTTTCCGCCCACTATATATATATATATATATATATATATAATATATTTACCTTATAATACCTTATGATGGCTTCTAAAAAGGCCTCAGGCGAGCTTTACTGCATAGGTAAAAGGGTGAGAAAATTATACTCTAGTAACGAATGATGAATTCATCGATTTCATTCTGGATTATACCAATTCAGTCCAACCTCCTCAAACCTACGGACGGTATAACCTTATACGTGACCCCCTACATCAAATATGGCTTTTATTTGCTGTGGCTTATTATGTTGCATATAATTAATGTTTATAGCTACGAAATTAGCTAAAAATATGAAAAAATGCTTGAAATTCTTAAAGAAATACCTGATATGGGAAATGTGGGATACGTTTTCTAAGAACCATAAAAAGGACTTGCTTCCTCCTCAATGGTATTCAGTTGGCATTCAGTTGAAATTCACACAATCCCACCTCGTATGACTCACGTTCCAAATCGATCATAAGAGCTATTGTAGGATGATGCTAACTGACTGAGAATGTTTATGTATCTAAGTATTTTGATGGTTCGCTTCACCCTTTCGGCTAAAGAGCTTGTATGCACTGAGTTGCTGCTATAATTACTAATGTTCATTTCCACCAACATGTTTTGAAAAGAACTGCCTATAAACTCTTTCCCTAAATCTAACGAAAAATAGGCTGGGATTCTATTTTCCTTTAACATCAAAGACTTTGTAGCTTTAGCAACTGCGTCTGGCGTTTTATTTTTAAGAGGTACACGCCATAAGTATCTGGAGAAGACATCAATTATAAGTAGAATATACCTGTGGCCATCATTATACGTCGAGTACCTTTGCATACCAGTCAAATTTGCCTGCCATACAATCTCCGCCGATGGTGCTCTTGTTTTTGCAGTTTTAAACCTTCTTCGCACAAGCTTATGAAGTGTATCCTGTTCATGCAAAAAATTCTCAACATCATTTTTTCTTTACCCCTTTAGTAGAGGTACTTCTGTAGAGCCTCTCAAATCCACTCTAAGAAGCAGGGGTAAAAATATTGTAATAATGACAGCCACATGGCTGAAGATGTGTTGAAGATTCTCGTCTTTATCAAAGGTCTTAAGCCGGGTGTGACTGTTGGAGGGTACTCTGGTGTGTGGTTTGAGTTGTTTGCTCCAGAGCTTTTATTCTGTTTTGGTTACCAATCAATGTTTTTAAAATGTTCATCTGCTGTAACTTTGTTCTAGTATGTTCCCATCCTGGTGGGGGTGGTTTCTCCCACTTTCTCGACAAATTAGGGATGATATCAATAAGATTCGAACCCGTTACCGTTGAACCTTCAGGAATAACTTCACCCCTTGTTTAGACCATTGTACATTATAATTGGGTTAGCACTCAATATATTAAAAAGACTTAAACCTTTATTCCTCGTTGTATTACGAAGACTATTTTTTAGCACTGGTTCAAGGTGGTTGGAGTTCCCACCATTGTCTCCACGTAGTTCGTCTCCTGTCTCACCAAGCGCAGTATCGTCACTATGCTCGATGACTCTGGGTAACTCCCCAGGTTTCTTATAATCTTCATTCTCTCGTAGAAACTTCTGAAGAGCTTTTTGGTATAAAATTCTTTTCTTATCAAGATGTAATTGTTTACTTAATATATTTATCAATTCGCTCTCCATTCTTTTAAGTCTGTTTTTACTGTTGTCTGGAGATGTTTCAGCCTTCTTTGTATTTTGTAGTGAAGCGTATACCTTGTGAAGTACCAATACAACCTTCTTCATTATATAAACATAAAACTAGATAATGAAGGGGCTAAAACTGAAAAAGGACAGGCAGGAGTGATTCACCTCTTGTACAAGACTTTTTCTTTTACGCAAATTGTCTTTTACGAGCGAGTGTTCGTTTAATGTTCTTGTAACGACGTAAATGACCCTTCTGCGACGCAGTCATCCGGACGGTGCCGTTTATAACAATGAGACAGACTTCGCACTTACATTTTAAAAAGTCAGGGTTAACATTTTTTACAAACAGTCGCTGAAGAGTAGGTGGTGGCCGCGGGAACACTTTTATAAACTCAAGATATTTCTTTACATGTTTCGTCATTCTGATATATATATATAAATAAAATACTCAACTTCTTTGGGAAATATGTTCGTTATTATAAGCACCCTAAAAGTGTTACGCGGATGAAGGTCACAGCAAATATCTGTATCGCCGACTCGTTGCTTCTTTATAAACTTCCAAAAGAGCCTTACGTTGCCCCTGAAACATAATTACCAATTTGCGGTACATCCCGACGTTAAGCTAAATAAGACAAGATAGTGCGTATTTAAAGAAACATTCCGCATAAACTTGTTCTTGAAAAATAGGTTTTGTTGATTGATGAAATCACACTTATATTAAGATGGTGAAAAAACACTATCCCAACACGTTTCATCCAGCGCTACGAGTCATCGAGTCACGAACAGGAGGCGCCTCGATCCTAGGAGGCATAATCCACCACCAGGTCAGCGTCACGAACTGAAGCAAGCATTCCACTTCACACCACCAGCATCTGAGCTTGACGTGCTGTCGAGAAGCCTCCTTGCTGCATCACCAAGAAACACCTGCACCTACAGCAACAAGGAAAAATGAAACTACCACTAAGCAGTATCCTTAACGCTCAGTGTTTACGAGGCAAATTATAAACGTGTAGACTCCCCCAATGTAATGTGATTTATTTGAATGTTGACGAGATGTCGGAAATCTATGTGTTGGTTGAGAAATGGTCGGCTGAGAATTACTGTATAAAGTGCCAGCTTCCGCGAGTGCAACATGAGTAACGATTAGTGACCCCCCTCATATTGTATTGTTTGTATGTTAACTGTGAGTCGCGATACGAATCAAACAGTACATTGATATACGTTTGTTGTGCAAAACTAATCAAATACATTCGCTGAAAACAATGATAATAACGGACTAGTGCCTAGTCGTACTGATCATCCTCGATAGACTGTTCGAAGTAGCAGCCTTCCTCATCTGAAACCTTTATAATTGCGCGAGTTGATGATATGCGTTATTTTGACATTGTTCTTGAGCATGCCAATATATTCATAATTGACGATTTTATGAAGTGTAGAGATGAACAAGGTGAGAATGGATTGGAGCTTAGAGAATATTAGAAGAAACTTCCCCATTGAAGTATCACGCGCTTTGGGAAGCTGGACAAGAGCGTTACAAAACATCCTTGCCCTAACCGTTCATCCGCTGGACCTTTTTCCTTATATACGCTGTAACTGTCGCTACGATTTAGAAGACTTCACACATCGTTATGAGCTCTGAACAGTTTTGCAATTGAACAGATGGGTGAAACAAGAATAAACGTTCACTTAGAACGTATTATGTATACATTAACTTTTCATAATAACATTGTAATGACGGACCATGTGCTTGAGCAGGTTTATGAATCTGTATGTTCAAAGATTAAGAATTATGAAAATGTAACGTAAATGTAACGTAAATGTAATGTAAAGTAATCTAAATGTAATGTAAAGTACAAACAAAAATAAACCTAAATGACCTTAGCCCTTAATTCCTACCCATTATAAAAGTTACGCTAGTAATACTCGGGGTACTCGGGTACACTAGTACCCCGAGTAGGGTTCAAGGGTTAAATCTATGTATATCGAGTATAGAAAACCACATACATTAAACGGAGCATTATTTCTAAAAGAATTGGATATATTATAAAAAAAACGTTTCTGTTACTAATATAAAATAATATAGATACCGAGTGATCCATTTAAAACCTTACAGAAATTAAAAACATTTTGTAATTTGATTACAGTTTTAAATGGATCACCCTGTAGTTGGTGAGGGAAACTATACTTTGGTGTCCTCTTTGCCAGTGATCCGTTGCCCGCGTTGCGCATCCATTGTCGAAAAGAAAAACTTTCATTATTTGCCATTTACCATTACTTATTCAAACTATAGTAGATTTAATATCCCAGAAGGGCTCCTTGTTCCATGCACATTAGGTCTGTGAATGAAATAAAACTATCTGACAACTTCTTCACCCATATATATATATATATATATATATTATATATATATATCTATATATATATATATATATATATATATACAGGGTGGGCCGTAAGTTTCCATACATAGGAAAAATTAAACGTTTGTTTTTATGTTTCAGATACCCTAAGAATATGCGTTTGACGTAAGATCTTGTTTACTGATGAAGCAAATTTTTACGTCAATGGAGAGGTTAATCGGCAAAACATACGTTATTGGAGTAATGCTAACCCTAACTGGCTGAGTCCGACGAAGATGCAAGGTGCCGGTAAAGTGATGGTGTGGGCCGGGATATGGGGTGACAGAATTATTGGACCAATTTTGTCAGTGGAAATCTTAATGCCGAAAGGTATCTTAACATGTTGCAAGAAGAGATTTTCCCATCCCTGCTAAACGAGGAAGGTAACTTCCCAGTTTACTTCCAGCAAGATGGAGCTCCACCTCATTATGGTCTTCACGTGCGTCGGTATTTGGATCAGCAGTTTCCGGATGCTTGGATTGGTCGGCGTGGTCCTGTGGAGTGGCCTCCCAGATCCCCAGATCTCACCCCCTTGATTTCTATCTTTGGGGGCACTTGAAGGCCATGGTGTATCAGGAAAAGATACGAGACATAAATCATCTAAAGGAACGTATCACCAACGCCATTACAAGCATAACGTCAACTGTGCTAATGCGTGTTCATCAACAGTGGGGAACACGTATTGAAATGTGTTTTCAAAACAATGGCAACCATGTAGAGCATATTATATAAATAAAAATGGTTGTCCATAAAAAAATGTTTATTTTTCCTATGTATGGAAACTTACGGCCCACCCTGTATATATATATATAATGGGTGGAAGAAGTTGTCAGATAGTATATATATATATATATATATACTGTATATATGGGTGGAAGAAGTTGTCAGATAGTTTTATTTCATTCACAGACCTAATGTGCATGGAACAAGGAACCCTTCTGGGATATTAAATCTACTATAATCTGAATAAGTAAAGGTAAATGGTAAATAATGAAGTTTTTCTTTTCGACAATGGATGCGCAACGCGGGCAACGGATCACTGGCAAAGAGACACCAAAATATAGTTTTTCTCACCAACTACAGGGTGATCCATTTAAAACCGTACCCAAATTACAAAATGTTTTTAATTTGTGTACGGTTTTAAATGGATCACTCGGTATCTATATTATTTTATATTAGTATAGTAAACGTTTTTTTAATATATCCAATTCTTTTTAGAAATAATGCTCCGTTTAATGTATGAGGTTTTCTATACTCGATATATATATATATATATATATATATATATATATATATGGTAATTTTATCCTTGGCCTTAAAGGATAAAGTTGAGTAAGGTTTATTTAAAGTATTGAAGCAAGGAAGATTGCATCAGTTAATACCGCATCTCAGAAAGGATAAAGTTATATTTTCGCTAAAAAAAATATTTTTTCCGCTCTTTTTATGAACTTTTTCAATCTGTTTAAATTTACTTATGTGATGTGATACATTTCTTTACATTTACGACTGATTTAGAAACGTCCTGACCTTCCATGCACTTAGTGTAATGTAGTCACCTATTTCCGCATAGTTGAATCTTTATGTGGAGAAATTCGATTTGAGGGGATTAAATTACACACACACACACACACACACACACGTGTATATAGTGAATGAATGAGGGAAGTTTTCAAGCGCCATTAAAAAAAGATTGTAGCTATTTTAACGTAATCTTATTAAATTAAGATAATATTCATGGAAGATGGACTTCCATCATCGATTCTTTCCAATTTGGCTACATTCCTATTCCATTCCATTCTCATTCGCATTCACTGTCCGGAAGTAGGAATGCTCGAAGTGGAAATTTCACATTTGTGAAAGGTTGAAAGTTGTGATACGCAATTGCACTGCCGAGGGGTATTTTCTACGAAAAATGTAACGTATAGAGGGGAATCTTACTCTGGAAATGGGAATGGATCGATTTGAGAATTGCCTCCTTTTACATTCTTACTTTCGGAGTTCTCATTTTTCAACTGAAATGGGAATGACGGACATTGGGAGGAAACCCGCGTTGATTTGCCTTTACACGTTTACTATCCAGATACCAAGAATTCATTGGACCGACGCTGGTATACAGAATACTGACGTCGCTTAACGGATACAGAATTAAAATTCAAAATAATTTACAAATATTAACGAAATGTCAAACAAGTTGATCCAAAAAAGTGCTCCCCAAAATAGTGTGTTGCGCATAATTTCTGGGAATACCATTTTTTTTTTACGGTTCACAATGGCATTAAATTTCCCCATTGAGGGGGAGGAAAATATTCCCCACCACTGAGAATATTTTAGAACATCTGATGAACAACTTAATTTTATTCAATACATTGATAAATTTATCAAGATACTGTACAGAAAATGGTAGTTTGCAATTAAATTGCATTCTTTGTTTACATAAACTTCAACTTCCAACAACCTTTCATTATTGTTTGGTTGACATTTCATATAGTTTGAAAATTTTTTTTCTTATTAAGAAACCACCTCCAACAAAGGGATTATCATATGATAGATTGTTAAAAAAGTCTATTGCTGAGGATATGAACTACTGTATGTGAAGTTAGTATGAATTTGAAGGAGAAAACTTAATTCCGGCTTAGGTAACCACTGTTCTTGTACGAGAATATATAATATATATATATATATATATATATGGTAACCCGAAATTACGTCGTAAATTACCTATCTTTAAAAGAGAAAGAGAACGTTCAAGGTAATTTTGGATCACCCTGTATAATAATTTAATTAAGCTTTAGTTCACGCCCACGCTTGTTGCCAACTAATTGGTCAATGCATGTCTAATATCAATTTTCATGCCTCTTGTATTACAATAATATATGATTTAACATGTACAGTTTCGGAAAAAAGTTTGCCTAAAAACATGAAAATTCTAAAAAGCATAAAAAAAATTATTAATTGGTAAGACTATGTTTTACTTTGGATATTTTATTCGCCAAAGATGATAATAAGATTTAAAAAACAAAACCCATTTACTAGCGATTAGTAATTTTTTTATACTTTTTAGAAGTTGTATATTTCTTGGCAAACTTTTTTCCGAAACTGTAGCGGCAGTTGTTATAATAACATTAATATAATTACATGGTAAATTTTCTTCTTTGATCGAGCGACTGAAATTTATTTGTGACAAATGCGTTCGAGGCCCGTTTCACACGTCAATTTCACAGACTATTAAACCACTATTGTCCGAGGGTCTTCTCTGATAGTGAATAAAATCGTCTGACGATAACCCGAACAAAGGCACTAAATTTCTCCGGTAACTATGAAATAATGTTTTGGGTGGTTTAAATTCCTTCGTAACGGCAAAGGTCACTGACCTCCAGTCGCCACATCATTTAAACCCAGAGGACGATCACGCATCTTACTTCTGAGTAGGTCCCATAACTGAAAATTTCGTTCAATCACCATTTCCACGAAAGTCGTAGACGCAATTTCGAAAATAAATAGGCCTATATAATTTTAAAGCTTAAAAAATGGTTCATTTATTGCCTATTATTTATTGCTTATTATTTATTGCTTATTATTGCTTATTATTGCTTATTAACGAGTTTACAAATCTTTCTTGAGTCATAAATAAATTAGTCCATAAAAAGTGTTCAAGTTTTATTGGCCAACCTATACGGCCTTACGACATCTGATCGCTTGACATTCTATTGGCAAGTTATTATAAGGCTAGATTAATTTAAGCTAGGTTAGGTTAGGTTAAGATAGGTTAGGTTACTCTAAGTTAGGTTAGGTTAAGTTAGGTTAAGTTAGTTTTTAGTGTGTCGATGTTTTGCTCATGTCAATGAAATGGATATAGGTCCACCATATATATATATATATATATATATATATATATATATATATATATGGGAATGAACTCAGAATGGTTCCCTGAGGTTTTTAAACCCTAGATCCTGTCTCAAAGCTGGATCCTATCTGATTTGCAGATAGCTGGTGAGGGAAGCTATATTTTTGGGACCTCTTTGCGAGCATCATGAAAAAGAAAAAATATGGTATTTGTCATTTACCATTACTTATTCGGACTATAGAGGATTTAATTATCCTAGAAGAGTTCCTTGTTCCATGCACGGTCTGTGTATCATATATATATATATATATATATATATATATGTGTGTGTGTGTGTGTGTGTGTGTGTGTATATATATATGTATGTATATATATATATATATATATATATATATACAGGGCGTCCCAAAAAAATGTATACACACTTTAAATACTTATAAAGGCAGTGTTTATTAAAATACATTTCATTTTCAAAATGTAATAGAATCTACAGACATTATTTAATTGTTTTGTCAACGCCTGTTTTCAAACTGACGTCCGTTCTGGTCCAGGCACTGCTGATAACGCGAAGCAATGGAATCGCAAACATCACGAAACATTTCGTTTGGTATTTGTGTGCATTCTCGTTCAATGGCTGCTCTCAATTCAGCGACTGTTGCAGGTTTTATAGCGTAGACTTTGTCTTTTAAGTATCCTCATAAAAAAAAGTCTAGTGGTGTGAGGTCTGGTGAACGCGGAGGGTATTCTACGAAACCCCTTCGTCCAATCCACATCCACATCGTGCCAAGTACCACTCGCAATACTCCACTCTTCGGTCCGGATCATCTTCATTAATAGCATGGACTAATCTTGGAATGTAACTTTTCCATTGACAGCGCTTCAAAATGCGTTGGACAGACGATTCTGAAATTCCTACCTCACGACTCGCTTGCCGCACAGATTTTCTTGGACTTTGGTGATACGTTTCCAGTACTCTTTCTTGCTTTGTGGGGCTTGTCGATGTCCGTGGTCTTCCGGAACGCTTCTTGTGGACATTCTGAACAGTTCCATCGGCTTCAAACTTATCTCTAATTCGAGTGATGGTAAGTCGCGTTGGTGGATCTGTTTGAAACTCCCTCTTAAACTGTCTTTGCACTTCAACTGCGTTTTCACACTTCCAGTAGCATTTTAGAATGAATTTCCTTTGTTCAAAGCTTAGTCTGACTGCCATTATTAATTCTAATGGGTTTAACTTGGAAAGAAAGAAACATCAATTGAGCTATCAGCTGTTAAAGTGTGTATACATTTTTTTGGGACGCCCTGTATATATACACTATATGATCAAAAGTATTCGGAAACCGCATGGTTTTGGGAAAAATGGTTTTATTATGGCATTTAGTAACCAGTAGGTCCACCCTTTGCTTTTATTACAGCGTCAACACGTCGAGGCATACTTTCCACCAGTTTTCGTTAAGTCTGTGCAGGAATGGCTCGCCATTCCTCTTGCAGAGCTGATGCAAGAGATGCAAGTGAAGCCGGGCGTGGTGTGCGGTTTCGTATCCGTCGCTCCAGTTCGTCCCACATGTGCTCGATTGGGTTGAGATCGGGGCTCTGAGCAGGCCAGTCTAACAAATCCACCTTATTTTCACGAAACCAGTCTTGCACACGCCTTGCAGTATGGCAGGGAGCTTCATCCTGTTGAAACAAACAATGGCCATCTCCGTAGTATTGCCACAGTGTAGGGAGGGCCGAATTGTCCAGAACGTCGAGATAAACGTCAGCGTTCATGGTAGTGGGTATAACAACCAACGGGCCGAGCCCTAGCCAGGAAAAAACAACCCCATACCATGATGGACCCTCCACCGAACTTCACCGTTGGACGTACACAGTCAGGAAGAAGCCGTTCTCCGGGCTGTCGCCACACCCAAACACGCCCATCAGACTGGAAGAGTGAATACCGCGACTCGTCGCTCCAAAGAACAGTTTTCCAGTCCTCCATGGTCCAGGAACGACGGGAGACACACCAGGCCAAACGACGCGTGGCATTAACTTTTGTAATCAGTGGCTTGTGTACAGCTGCTCTACCATAATAACCGAGTCTGTGCATCTCTCTGCGGATAGTTACAGTACTAACGGAGGTACCGGATGCTCTTCCTACCTCCTCAGCGATGGAAGCGGCAGAGGACGTGCGGGACTTCTTGACATGTCGTACCAGACTTCTTCTATCACGTTCCGTCAGTTTGCGTGGTCGTCCGGAACGTTTTTTCGCGTTAGTTGCACCGTCGTGCTTCCATCTCATGATAACATCCGCTACAGTCGACTTTGGTATATCCTGTTTGGCTGCAATGTTTCGTATAGAAACGTTACTTAAATAACATCGGATGACGAGTCCACGTTGGAACTCGGAGAGTTCACGTCCGCGCGGCATGGCTTCACAACAGTTACTGATAACTTAACAGAACACCTCAGCATTATAGTTTCGCCACGCTTTTTCCCAGCATACCTTTCGGCGAAGGTGATATTTGGAGAAATGCGGATTTTCCGGGGTTTCCGAATACTTTTGATCATATAGTGTGTGTATATATATATATATATATATATATATATATATGTGTGTGTGTGTGTGTGTGTGTGTGTGTGTGTGTGTGTGTGTGTATAATTTAGGCCGGGTCGAAAAGGGGTCAAGGTCAAGATTTTGCGTAGGTACATCTGGTGAGTTTGATCATTTTGTAATAGTAGTATCCACACCAAAAATGAAGGCTGTGAGACCTTCGCAACCCCTCCCCCCTTACCGATACTCACTTTTTTCCATATGAATCTGTATGGGAAATAGGCCAAAAATCGAAAATCGTAAAAATCGACCCTAAATATTAAATTTTTTGCTTTCGGATGGCCAAAATCGGGTTCCCCGGCACGAATTACATCAGAATAGACCATTCACCAACTTTTTTGGAGATTGGGCGGTTAGGGGGTACGGTCTTAAATCCGGTGCTGACTCATAGCACCGGATATAAGACCTAATATTACATTATTTTTGTTTTTTTTCTTTCCAGATTCCTATTTAGGCACCTAGAATGTTAAAAGTTTGTATTAAAATATGTTATTTAATTTTAAAATATCAGTAATAAATAAAATATAGTTAAAATCTTATTAAATTAAATTGTGGCTACTAGAAAAAGAAGCCACAATGCAGCCTTCGGATATCCAGCAAAATTTTCATCTGCCATGACGCCATCAAAAGCTGATGTTGTAAGTCACTTCCATTTTATTGTTAGAGAGGAAGAATCTAAAGCACAGGGTAAAATAAGTAAAAATGATTGCTATAACGTAGTTGTTCAAGATATAAAAGAAATTTGGCAAAAATTTTCTTTCCCAACAATTGATACAAAGGGAATTTATGTTAGAGTTACTAGACTTATAGAAGATGCTGATAAGTTAACTAAATGCCCTATGATAAAAAGAAATTAAAAATATGAAAAATTAAAGAAATATGACGAGATGTTTGACATATCTCCATGCCACTGTTATGATAAAGGCATAAGGGAGAGAAAACTTTGTAGGTGTGAACATAAAATACCTATTATAGAATGGGAAGCTTTTAGTGGTCACAAAGAAAGAAAAAAACCAGTTAGGAAAAATTGATAAAAAAAACTACTTCAAGTAATTTGAGAAAGTTGGGCAAAATCCAAAAAGCACAGGAAAGGGAAAAGAAATCAAAAGAAAAATTAAGAGAAGCAAGGGAATTTGTATCATCAAAAGTGATAGAAGATGATAATGAAAATGAAGATGTCGATTTTCAAGAGAGAGAGGACTTAGATTATGAAGAAGACTTAGAATTAATAGAACATTTTCAAAATAGATATACCTATGAAAATTTAGCCAAAATTTCAGAGGGATATAAAGTAAGCAATAGGGCCACAGTAGCCCTTATAAACGCTGCCTTAAAAGATATGAAGATTTTAAGTTTAGAAAATATGCTTGATCGAAAAAAAGTTGAAAGAGAAAAAAACAGAATTGGTAAAATAAACAATGCTAAGTATAAAGAAGAAAACCAAAATGTGGAATGTATTGGATTTGATGGAAGAAAAGTTGATACACTGACAGAATCAGGCAAAATAAAAGAAGAACACTATGTTATAATTAAAGAGCCGCAAAGCGTTTACATTGATCACGTAGTACCAGATAATGGCACTGCAAGGGCGATTGCTGATGAAATAATTACTGTTATTGAAGATTCAAATAGTGCTAATTCGATTAAAGGTCTACTTTGTGATGGAACCCCAGTGAACACAGGCAGAGTTGGAGGGGTCATTAAATTAATAGAACTTCATCTTGGCAGGTCCCTTCAGTGGCTCGTTTTTGAATTACATTTAAACGAATTGCCCTTGATGCACTTTTACAAAAGCATTGAGGGCAGAACCACTGGCCCAAACACCTTTGAAGGGCCACTTGGCAAGAAATTAAAAGCTGATTTAACAAAACTGAAAGTAATAAATTTTGAACCGATAGAAGGTAAAGTTCAAGAAATACCTCCTAATATTGTAAAGATTTGAGTAGTGACCAAAAATACTTGTACGAAATGTGTCATGCAATACAAACAGGAAATTTTTCTGAGGGTCTCGTTGTAAGATCTCCAGGACGACTAAATCACGCCAGGTGGCTGACTTTGGCTAATAGGGTTCTCCGCCTATACATTTCTACATCAAATCATGATACTAACCTAAAAGATCTTGTCATATTTGTCATAAATTTTTATGCCCCTGCGTGGTTTTAAATAAAATCACACCCAAAAGCCACTGAGGATGCGCGAAATTTTTGGTTTATGACAATTCTTCTTCAAAATTTAGATGTAAAATTCAAGAAAATTATTGAGCCGATCATGAAAAACAACGCTTACTTCGCTAATCCTGAAAATATACTCCTGTCAATGGTTTCTGACGAACGATTATATATTAGAGAGCTAGCAATTCAAAAGATAATTCTTACCAGAACTGGGTTTTTAGGAGCCAGAAATTTTGAGCTACCAAGATCTATAAATTTTCTAGCAAATGATTATATTGATTTGATTAATTGGAATGAGCAGATAATCACTCCTCCACCTTTGCTAAGTAATTTTACCAATGAGCAATTGCTTCAGATTAGAACTAAACCTCTAGAAATACTAGATTTTCCATGTCACAGCCAAAGCGTTGAACGGGGTGTGAACTTAGTAACTAAATCTATCCAGGAAAGAATTGGTTATATTAATCAGCATAAATTTATTTTAAATTTTAGAATCTAGAAAAGAACTGCCTACTTTTGAGTGGAAAGGTCAATGGAAGGAATAAACAAAATTAGTTTTAGGTCAAAAATTTTACTGAATTTCTGTCTCTTAATTTCTAAATTTCTACCAATAATAGCTAAAAATTTATGTATTAAAATTTTTTTTCATGCATTTTTGTATTTTTACATTTTTTTTCATTAAAAAATAAATATAACTGTTTTATAAGCGAACTTTTGTAATAATAAAAAAATTTCGGAGTAAATCGCAAATTATCTCGAATTTTACAAATTTTCTGAAAAAAAATTAAACCGGTAGGGGGGGTAGGGTTCCTCAGAATTAAAAAATATTTTACCAGGGTGTTACTATGATTGATTGAACCACCTCACACTATGTACGTAAGAAATAAAAAATTTCGACCTGGCCTAATATATATATATGTATATACTAAAATGTCCACTGTGCCTTGCGCAGCAAAATCCCCGAAACACAACCTGGAGGAAGACTGGGAGGTGCGAGTGTATTGCTAAAACCTTTCTTGGTTCTTCCTTAATGTGTATACTAAATTCGGTGGAACCCGAGCCGTTTAGGCGTATATCAACAAAAGACAAACATCATCATCATCATCCCCTATGCACACACACACACACACACACACACACACACACACACACACAATATATATTATATAATATATATATATTTGTTATGCTTATGTTTGTTTGTATCTTGTGGGGAATGGACGTGTTGTGTCTCTCTGTATTATTAACACCCAAATAAGAAGGGACTGAACTACTCCGCGGTTTATTCTGTTTACACCTGACAGTGTATAAAGTATCAGTGAATCCATGCATGTAAATTATAGAGAAAATTTCATTAACATTAAGAAAGTGCAATACAGTTTGCATAAATTATCACCAGTTTAACGTATATATTTAAACTGTAATATGGTTGGCATTCGAGGAATTTTGAAACAAGGCAGGAAAAAAGTCCATAAAAAGCAAAGATCAGAAAACCCTCGTGACCATCGAAAGGAAAGAAAAGAGAAAGAAAGGAAAGAAAAATTTGTGTGTATTTTTTTTACGCTAATTAATGAATAGTATGACCATGGGTCTAAATTCTCACTTAATCTGATTTGTGTAATCTGGAAACAACTGAAAATGCAGCAATAAGATACGATTTCTGTCAAAAACTGCACAACTTTATCTGCATGAATTGGGATGATAGAAAATATCTCTTGTCTCGAACGCGAAACAGATCGTGGGAATCAAATTTCTGTGTGACGCATGTACACAGACTGTAAATTCCTTTGCGGTATTTAAAGAAATGGAGAAAGCAAATTCGAGTGTTACAAAAAGGAGGAAATAATGGGGAGACAAGAGTCCGGAAATGTCCCAATGAAAATTCGGGTGGATGAGAGAAAGGAAGAAATAACGAATAGCACTATAATAACGAATAACAATACAATACGGAATGAAGAACATAGATGAAAGAAAAGAAATAAGTAAAAGTTGCGAGGTAGTAAAACTACCCAACGAGCAAAATGATAAAAAAATAAAAACTGAAACCGTAGGAAATAAACAGCTAAAGGAAAATAATGATAATATCAAAATTAAGAACATAGAAAATAATCAGATAGAAAGAAGTAGAAGCGTAGAAAATACCGTATGTAAATACTACTCGAAAGGGTACTGCAGATATCGGGATGGACAATGCATCTATGCACATCCCACACTATGTAACACACATTACACAAGTGGATATTGCAAATTTGAAAAAAAGTGCAAGTTCCACCATCTTACTGTCTGCAATACCTATGCAAGATGTGGGAGGTGCAAATACGGACAAAAATGCCGTTATCACCACAATCAAAGGAACCCGACAGGTGAGCAGACGAAACCAGCAACAAAGAGGGCTCCAATTTTTTAGATGTAGCCCACACAATTCAACTATTGAATACCATCCATCAAATACAAAACCAACTGACAAATACAGGCACCTGAGACCCGTACAGAAGGCATGCAGAAAGACATTACATGCGATATCGGGACAACGGTTATCGAAACAGATAAACAGAGGAAAATTCTCGGAGGGTTACAAGGCAACGAAACCGGCACCACCATTGGAAAATGAATCGGAAACACAAGTATGTAAAAACGAAAAGGAAAAAATAAAAATAATCCTAGCCATCATTCAGGGCCTTAAACCAAACCATTTCCCGGACAAAATTTTATACCTGAAAGGACTCGTGCAAGAAACCGGAGCAGATTTCGCATGCCTTACGGAAACCCATCTAAAGGACTGCCAGGCGAACTGTGAAAACTGTGAGTTCTGTATTGACACCAAAAAAATACAAATTGACAACTATAACATCCTCCGAGCCGACAGAACGTAAAGGAGGATGTGCCATTTACACACGCGAAAGGCATATGGCAAAAATGACTATAAGTACCTCAAACAGCTACGTACAATGTGTAGCAGCAAAAGTTGAAAAATTAAATATGGTACTAATTGTAATGTACAGACCCCCAAACACGCCAACCTCAAAATTTTCAGATTCCATTACAAAGGTAAGAAACTTGGTAAAAGATCTACACTCTCCAACCCCAAATATTTTTCTTTGTCGTGATTTTAACTTCCCATTCAAGAAATATAAAAGAATAGGAAAAAATATATGTATACACCAGGACAAGGGGGGCACACGAGAAGACCAGGAGCAGGTAAAAATGCTACTAGTTCTAGCTGATGAATTTATGTTAACGCAAGAAATAACAGAAAACACAAGAAAAAACAACTGCCTAGATTTGATATTCACAAACAACAGTAATCTAATTGATAATGTAGAAATATCCCCAACTATGATGTCGGACCACAACATCATTGAAATAACAACTAATATAAAGGCAACAGGAAAGGAAAGAACACGCACAACAGAAAGAAGCAAATTCGAAATCTTTAATTTTCATTCCAAAGTTATAAACTGGGAAGATGTTGCATCCAGCATGGAAGTAATAGATTGGAAAACTATTTTCGAGGTCAAGACAACGGAAGAGATGCTAATGACTTTAGAAGAGAAGACGTTAGAAATTATGGAAAGACATGTCCCAAAAATATAACATAGAGGAAAGAGAAGCAGGTTCGAGAGACAAAAGAGGTCATTGTTCCAAAGGAGAAAAAGAGTGACTGCAAATTTAAGTAACTGTAAAGAAACATCAGAAAAATATTAAATGATAAGCTGCAGAGTATTGATGACGTTATACAGGAACTGATTGAGAAGCATACAGAAAAAGAAGAAGACGACGCGATAGAAGCGATAAAGGTTAACTCAAAGTACTTCTATAATTTTGCAAAGAAGTCGAAAAACTATGCGACTATTGGACCTTTGAAAAAAGAAGACAGTGCTTTATCTGATGATCTAACAGAAGTATTTGAAATATTAAGAGCTCAGTACGAATCATATTTCAGTATCCCAAAAACTGACAAGCTGATATGCGATAGAAACGCGTTCTTTGAAGAAGAACTACAAGGGGAAAGTATAACGGATTTCGAATTTACGACAGATGATATTATACAAACTATAAGGAAACTAAAAGCAAACTCAGCGGCAGGACCGGATAAATGGAATGCCACACTGATCAAAAACTGCAAGAATGCAATCGCTCAGCCCCTATATTGGATATGGAGACGATCACTAGACACGGGAGAAATACCGAGCATCCTGAAGAGCGCGAACATAGTCCCAATATATAAAGGAGGAGATCGATCTGAGGCCAAAAAATATAGGCCAGTGTCGCTTACATCTCATCTCGCTAAAATATTTGAAAGAATAGACAGAAAATCAATGACTTTTTGGAAACTCAGAAAAAATTCAATGATAACCAACATGGGTTTCGGTCAGGCAGATCATGCCTATCACAACTAATGGAACACTACAACAACATTATTGATGCAATGGAAAGTAATGAAAACATAGATGTAATATACACAGACTTTGCCAAAGCGTTCGACAAGTGTGACCCTGGAATCATAATACATAAACTGAAATATATTGGAATAACAGGAAAAGTAGGGAAATGAATATATAATTTCCTTAGTGAGCGGCGGCAAGTCGTTACAGTACAAGGAATATCTTCATCAGAATCAGAGGTCCTCAGCTCAGTACCACAAGGAACAGTATTAGCTCCACTGCTCTTCATAATCATGCTAACTGACATAGCTGAGGACATTACCAGAGACAGCACAGTAACATCCTTTACCGATGACACAAAGATCAGTAGAAAAATAAGAAACCCAGAAGATATAGGATCTCTACAAACAGACATGAACAGAATCTACAAGTCGACGGAGACAACAATATGAAGTTTAACACTGAGAAATTTCAGCTGTTACGGTACGGCAAAAGAAAGACCTAAAATCCATGGTATATTATACCCCAAATGGACAGGAAATTCAGAGAAATTTTAAAGTAAAAGATTTTGGAGTTGTAATGACTGATGATGCGAAATTTGAAACACAAAATAAAATAGCAGTAAACAGAGCAAAGAGAATAACTGGGCTGATACTGAGAACCTTTAAACGAAGGGTTAGGAACATAAAGATTCCTCTACTGAAAACACTGATCATACCCAAATTGGAATACTGCTCAGTCCTAACATCCCCATATAAAAAAGAAGACATTAGACAGCTAGAGGGGATTCAGAGAAGCTTCACAGCCAAGATCAAGGGTGCAAAGAACTAAATTACTGGAAAAGATTACGCGAATTAAACCTATATTCACTGGAAAGGAGAAGAGAAAGATACACCATTATTTACACTTGGAAAATAATGGAGAAACTAGTCCCTAATCTTACTATGAACCCTGTAACTCCCCAAACAACAGTGGAAAGTAGAAAAGGAAGACTGTGTCGTGTTCCCGAATTAAAGCCGAGACAGGGAACATCCTTAACCCTGAAAGAAAATAATTTTGTTGTGAGAGGACCAAACCTGTTTAATCAGCTACCCAAAGTCCTAAGGAACACGAGTGGTGTTGCGGTGAACATCTTCAAAAGAAGATTAGACCATCCTAAGTAAGGTGGAGAGTACAAGAAACTAACTCACTACTTCACCAGGCCAACTCTAGAGGAGGGGCGACAAGCTTGACCGTCGTAAAATGAGGAATCATCGCACGGAACATTTGAAAGGTTGAAAGGAAAGGAAAGGAAGGAAAGGCCAAGGGCAAACGCCCGCCAAAAATGCCCCCTCCTTATTGAAAGAGAAGAAGAGAACCAATTTACAAATATTTGTGTTTGAGAGCATGCTGGACTGCTGACAGGGTAAATGAGACACGGTAAAAGATCAGCTAAGGAGGAAAGTGACAGGAGAAACGGGACCTTTGTCTCTTGCCTGACGTATCCTTACCAGGAGTACTTCGCTGATCGAGTGGTGTCTACCATCTTCTCATCCTGTGCCAGAATGCCTGGTGTGTATATATATATATATATATACAGTATAGGGATGAATTTCTGAATTAAACCCGTACAATAAATAAATTCCCTGACGAGTTGTACTGTTGAATACGTGAACAGCCTTGTGGGTATATAAAACCTAAACACTTGAAATTACCAAAATAATACAAGATATGTTTACACTAATAAAAAACCGAAACGTCAAACAAGTGATATGTTTCGGAGCTATAAACTACTGCTCCTCATCAGCTCCCAAAGAATCTAAATAAAAGTCTTTGTAAATAGAAAATGAAACCAAAAGGACCGAAAGTTTAATTCTTTCCTCTTACTATAAAAACTCTTATTTCATATGGACTTGATAAGGAGTCACATTTCACCTGTTCGAAATATACACCTCTTTTAACAGATTCATCTTTTAACATTCTAATTTTCCTAATTTTTATACTTATTTTTAAAAATTTCAAGTTTTGAGTTTTGAGTCTTTTAAATGGCTTTTAAATGTTCCGTGTGTTGGTCTCTCTTCACACGAAGGTCAAGCTGGTGGCCCTGCCTCTAGGCCTGGCTTGGTGGAGGAGCGCGTTGCTTTCTTGCACTCTCCACCGTACATAGCCAGGTACCGTCCTGAGCCAGGCATCTAGTCTTCTCTTGAATACTTCAACTTTGACCCCTGTAACATTTCTGAGGTTTTTGGAAGCTGATTAAAAAGTCCTGTCTCCCTGACAACCAAGCTATTTTCCTTCAGTGTTGAAGAGGTCCCTTGTCGGGCCTTTAATTTGGGAACACTACACATTCTGCCTTTCCTATTTTCCAGCGTTGTTTGAATAGTAATTGGGTTTAGTTTGAGGTTTGGTATCAGTTTTTCGATCATTTTCCATATGTAGATTATGGTGTACCTGTCTTCTTTCCAGGGAGTGCAGATTTAGTTTACAAGTCTTTCCCAGTAGTTGAGTTCTTTACAGCCATCAATCTTGGCTGTGAAATGTCTGAGTTTCTTCTAGATTATTATGTTCTTCCTTTTTATATGGGGACGTCAAAACTGAGCAGTATTCAAGTTTTGGTATGATCAGTGTTCTCAGCAGGAGAATCATTACTGTCTTGTCCCTCCTTTTGAACGTTCTTAGTACTGTCCCGCGACTCTTTTGCTTTGTTTATTGCTATCTGATTTTGTGTCTTGAATTTGGCATCATCGGTCATTATTATCCCCAGATCGACCGCTTTCGTGCTTCTCTGAATTTCCTGTTGATCTGGAGCATAATATGCAGTCTGTTTAAGTTCCTCATTTCTACCATATCTCAAGAGCTGAAATTTCTCGGTGTTAAATGTCATGTTGTTGCCTTCTGATCATGTGTATATTTGTTCGTGTCCCTCTGCAAGGTCTCTACTTCATTTGCATCGCTGATTTTTCTGCTGATCTTGTATCGTCTGCAAAGGATGTTACTATACTGTTGCTGTTTACTCCACTGTTTATGTCTGTTAGCATGATAATGAACAGGATGTGGCCAGTACTGTACCTTGTGGTACTGAGCTGCGTAATTCTGATTTTGATGATGATACACCTTAAATTTTGACGACCTGTAGACGCTCTCACAGGAAATTGTAGATCCATTTTCCACTTTACCTGTTATTCCATATGTTTAATTTTATGTGCTATTTACCAGGATCGCATTTGTCGAAAGCTTTAGCAAAATCCGTGTATATGACATCGTAGTTTTTAATGTCTTCAAGTGCATCTAGGATATTGTTATAATGCTCTAGAAGTTGTGATAGGCATGATTTTGATATATATATATATATATATATATATATTATATATATATATATATGTGTGTGTATATATATATATATTCCTGCTTCGCTTCCTGCTTCTCGAAACTACTAGAAAAACTGTTGTTACTCCGATTAAATGATTTCTTATGGACATCTAATCAGTTTGGCTTTAAAAGGTCCCTCGCAACTGGCCTGTGTATCTATGTACTTAAAGAAACAATATCTAAATACATTGACAGTAATTCAACTATTTATAGCTGTTTCCTAGATATAAGCAAGGCATATGATAGGGTGAACCACAATATTTTATTTGCAAAACTAGGAGACAGGAAGGTTCCCATGTACATATTAAATTTATTGAAATTTTGGTATTCCTACCAATCTTTCAGTGTTAGGTGGGGCAATGTACTATCCGAGTGTTTTGGCTCCTCTTGCGGGGTGAGACAAGGCTCCTTGCTCTCCCCTTTGCTGTTTAATGTGCATATCGACGGATTAATTGCTTCACTTAATGAGGCAACAGTGGGATGTTGTATAGATAACACAAGGATAAATAACTTAGTTTATGCCGATGATATGGTGTTAATAAGTCCCTCTGTTAAAGGTCTGGATCGGTTACTAAAAGTCTGCGAAGTGTATTCGCAGAAACATGATATTTTTTTTAATGTTACAAAAACTAAGTTTATGCAATTTCATCCTAAAAGCTGTAATCAGCCAGCTGATATAAGTTTTAAAATGAATGGTGAAATAATTGAGGAAGTACAAGAGTTCAAGTATTTGGGTCAAACTATTACCAGCTCCTTGAGTGACGACTCGGATATAAGAAAACAATCTTGAAGCCTGTGTGCTGCAGCGAATATGACCATAAGGAACTTTCGATTCTGTACAAGTGAAGCTAAAGACACTCTCTTTCGTACTTTCTGCAGTAATATATACGGACAGCAACTCTGGGTGAATTATAAAAAAGGTTCTGGCAGAACCCTAAATTTGCTGTACAACAGGTCTTTTAGACTCTTGCATAAATTACCCCCGAGATGCTCAGCTTCGCAAATGTTTTCTACCCGCAATGTCCCGAGCTTCCCGGAGGTAACAAGACGTGCTCAACACAGTCTAATGCAAAGAATGAAAAAATCAACCAACCCGATCATCCAAGCTATCCATGAGTCCTGCCATTTATCCTCTAAGCAATGGACTTCTTGGTGCGAAAACGTGTGTCTGTAGCTCCATTTAACTTCGACATTGCAGTATTATTTCTAATCAATTGTATATATTTCTATCCTTAGTATGTGAACTGTCATTGTAGTAATAATATTTGTCATATGAACTATAGTCTGCCAATAAACCTTTTCATTTTCATTTTCATTTCATATATATATATATGATAAACGAAAGAGAAGTGCGAAGCTAAAAATTTATACAGGGTCTTCAAAATGAAACTGCGTACGGCGTTGTAAGCGTTATCATCCCACTCAATGTTATTCTCATTTCATTTGGCGTCGAAGAGAATGAGAATCTTAAAGGAGGCATTTCTAAAATTTATCTATTCCATCCCATTCTCATTCACGTCCACTATTTTCCTATTTTGGTCCACGTTAAGTAACTTTGCGTTAAAGTAAGTTAAGTTGGGTTAAAAATATTAACCTTTGATCGTTTATCGTCTTTACTCGAATGCGAATGTAATTGAAATTCCTTTTCTCAAATGTCGAATCCTCACTTCGCGCATTCTCATTCGCGGATCTCGAACGGGAATGACATTGAGTGGGAAGTAATTTTATAAGATTTAATAAATTTATTTATTGAATTTATTGTTACATTTATTACGAGTCACATAATGAAAAGGTGAGAATTCTTTGTATAATTCGACTCTTATATAATAATAGCTTTCACAGTAAATATAATAAATAGGTGGTTCTTCACTCCTGGATCGCGAATTGGGTCGCCAAGCCATTTTGATTGGGTCATTAAATTGTTATTTATCATTTATTTATGTTATCGCTAATTATTTTACCATAATTTATTTATTTTATTATCTATTACGAGTGAACTGTTTGAAGGCATGGGTCACCGAGCTAGCCCCCCCAACCCCCCACCTCCGACCAACATTTGGGTCGCAACCGAAAAAGGTTAAGAACCACTGCAATAAATTATTGCTAATTTTTTTTTAATTAACAGGGTTTCAGGTTTAGTCACCTTCAAAATATTCTACTACTACTACTACTACTACTACTACTACTAATAATAATAATAATAGACTAATAATAAATTTTTTCGAAATTTAATATTTAAGAAAGATGGGAAAAAAAACATTTTTGAAAAAGCGAAAAAAGTTTTTTATATAGAAAATTTCTCAAAATTTTAACTCCGTCCCCATCAAATCAAGGAATTTATACATACGATTATATAAATTTTTAAAATAAACTAACCATTTTTGCAGTATTTTTATCCTTAAAGAACCTGTAATCGTCGCGATAATCATTCTAAACATCAGTTCTTTACGCTTCACATTCTGCATAGCGTCTTATATCACGTCTTGAAGGTTCTCGAACAGTCTTAGAGTCCTTTGGAACTCATAAACGCAGATTCAGCCACCTGTTTCACATTACGGATGGTGAATATTAAGTTTATGCATATATATATATATTTCAAACTTCTTAACTCCTTGTTTTTAAAGCTCTTTCTTCTTATAGGATTATGTGAATAAAGCTTATCTAAATTTTTCCAACACGCATTTTTTGATTGTTTTTATATTTAGACTCTCGTAATTAGATTTTGTAACTCCTTTTTCTATCTGTTCTCTACACACTTCTCAAACATTTTACGTACAAATTGCGCAACCATTTATACACAGTTTAACTTACCTTTTCTGTAACAATGAATTCAGTGTATAACATCAGCGTAACTTCTTCAGCTTTAACAAAAATGAAGCTCTTTTATCCATTATTTTGTACCGTAATTTTGTTATTAATTAAAAAAATAAGACTTGAACCAGTATCTGAGCAACTTTTCGTTGAAAGTTATTTGAATGTTCGAAGTTTCTCTGTCTTAAATGTAGAAACGCGTAATGTGTTGTTACAGAATGCAGTAACTTAAGTGTTTTTCAACGTTTCTAAACATTTTCTTCTTGAAATAGTGTATTTCCTGTTTCATAGATTTAGTTCTGAATTGCAATTTTCGTTTTTAATTTACTTTCAGTCATGTGCAAGTCATAATGCAACATTATATCTAATATGTTGAACATCTAAAACTGTTCAGAAGTACAGTAAATCATAAACAAGACATTGTAAGTGACACTTGTAAGTGACACTTGTTTTTAAAAAGTAGGAAAGAAATGTGTGTTTAAACTTGTGTTTTAAGTTTTTAAGGTTGAATGCTGTTTTTACTGTATAATATATATACCGGGTGGCCCCAAAAAAATGGCACCAATTTTGAGAAGTGATATCTCAATAACCACTGCAGCTAGGGACTTAAAAAAACAACCAAATGAAAGATAATTATTTTCTCTTTAAATACTTATTCTAGGGCTTGATGGTTATAAGCCCATATAATGCCCAAAATTGGCTTCCAAAAAAAATATACAAAAAAAAAGTTGCGCATTTATATTTATTCCTTGATCCTAATTTTAAATGAAATTTTTCTATTCCAGACCCCTCAAGATGGAATTGAGAGAATCTGATAAGAACATTATACAAGCACTACGTGAAGAAAAAGGATATTCATTAAACAGAATCCTTTACGAATTTCCAAATAGAAATTGGAAAAAAAGAACTGTGGCACATTTTTTACAAAAACTTAAAGAAACCGGCAGCAGTCAACGGCGTCCGGGAAGTGGTCGACCAAAAAGTATTAGAACGCCAGAAAACATTGAAAAAGTAAATGAAATGGTTTTAAGTCAAGAGGAACAACCGGGAACAAGTAAAAGTGAACGTGAAGTTGCGAAAGAAACCGGGATTTCACGTTCATCAGTACAGCGAATAATTCGAAAAGATCTTGGGTTGAAAACATTTAAGAGGGTGAAGGTTACTGCTTTATCGGAGCCTGTGAAAGAAAGACGTTTCCATCGATGTAAAAATCTATTGCGAAGATTTCGGTCAAATGAGTCTGTGAAAAAAAATTTGGTTTTCTGATGAGAAACGATTTACGGTCGAAGCACCACGAAATACCCAAAATGATCGGGTTCGTGCAGCAGTGGCGACAAAAACTCATGTTGACCCAAAACGACTTTTGCGTGAGAAAAAACACTTTTCCGATTCGATAATGGTTTCCCTTGCAGCGTCATCTGAGAACAAAACATCCATCATTTTTATTCAGCGAGGCGTTAAAATTAACTCAATTTACTACTGTAATGACATTTTGTCTCCAATGTTGTCAGAGATCAAGGAGACGAGCACTGATTTTGTGTTCATGCAAGATGGAGCCCCATCTCATACAGCCAAGGAAACAATAACATTTCTCAATAATAATTGTCCTGGTTTTATCGAGCAAAATAATTGGCCACCATGCAGCCCAGATCTAAACCCCATTGACTACTTTGTGTGGTCTGCCTTAGAGAGAGAAGTCTACCATGGTCAGAAAATCCGTGATGTGAACCATCTTCGTGAACGAATTCAGGCTGCATGGGAAAATCTCTCACAAGTGACGATCTCAAAGGCAATTTCAAAATGGAGGGCGAGATTACAGGCTGTGGTTGACCATAATGGAGGGCAGATTGAGCCATTTATTGAAAATTAGGTTTAACTTAAAAGGAATAAATATAAATGCTCACCTTTTTTTTGTATATATTTTTTGGAAGCCAATTTTGTGCATTATATGGGCTTATAACCATCAAGCCATAGAATAAGTATTTAAAGAGAAAGGAATTATCTTTCATTTGGTTGTTTTTTTAAGTCCCTAGCTGCAATGGTTATTGAGATATCACTTCTCAAAATTGGTGCCATTTTTTTTGGGCCACCCTCTATATATAATAATATATATATATATATATATATATATATATATATATATATATAGGGTGTTTCATAACATGTGGGACGCACTTTTAGGATGAATTCAGGACCTGAAAACAATTAAAAAGTTTATATAAACATATGCCCGAAATCGCTTTGTTTCCGAGTTACAGCCCCGTTTTGTGTTCCAGCGATTCTTTCCGCAAACTGTTTACAAACACTGCTTGCCGATGATGTTTGTGAGTGTGTACGAGACTTATTTCATGTATGGCCTTGCCGATTGTAATGTTTCGTACACTCTATGACATGTTTCAATATTGCTGAATGTAGAGCATCAGTCAGTCAGAGATGCATCGCGGCGTTTCACTGTTTGTATTCGCAACTTTTTACCGTGAATAAGTGCAGTCCAGTGAAAAAAAAACCTTAAAAGTTTTTGTGCTATTCAGCAAATAGTGCATTTGAAGTGAGAATGGAGGCTTATTCAAATAGAGAAATGGCAGACATGCATCTCATGTATGGACTTGCAAGTGTATAGTAATTCGGCCGCAGCAAGACGTCTGTATGCGGAAAGGTTTCAGAATCGCCATCTGCCAATTAATTTATTGGGGTTGTTTAACCCCCTTCGCAACATCTAAGGTCATATGACGGAGAGGACCTACAGCTTTACGTGGAATCCGAACCACGGGTCGCTACATAATCTGGGCGCGGAGGACGGTCTCCCATCCAGCTACTACCCAGACCCAATGTCGCTTAACTTCGCTGGTCTCCGGGAAGCGGTGTTACGACATCGGCCACGACGTAGCCCCGCCATCTGCCCGATAAGAAGACCTTTCGAGAATAAACGAGCGTCTTGGTGATACAGGATCATTCAATAAGCGAATTTCAGATGGTGGTACACCAATCAGCGCCAGAACTGTTGAGTTGGAGGAGCGGGTCCTGAATCGAGTGGAGGAATATCCCGGTGTCAGCACCCGAAGGATAGCAGCAGCAGAGGGTGTAAGATACACAACTGTGTGGAGAATTTTACTGGAACAACAGCTTTACCAATATCACAGTCAGAGAGTACAAGGCCTTACTGAAGCTGATTTCCCACCACGAGAGGCTTTTTGTACTTGGTTCCTTCAACAGTGTGCTCGCGATCCTCTTTTTGTATCCTCCGTGTTGTTTTCTGATGAGGCTGCCTTCACAAGAAATGGCGTGATCAATTTTCACAACACTCATCACTGGGCCGAAGAGAATCCGCATGCCATCATCCAGTCAAGGCACCAACAACAATTTAGTGTCAATGTATGGGCAGGACTTATTGTCAACAACTTAATCGGTCCTTTTGTTTTGCCTGCAAGATTAACAGGAGAATCCTATTCCAATTTTTTAAGGGATGATTTAAGCGATTTACTAGATGAACGTTCTTGCTGTCCGACGTCGTATGTGGTTTAGGCATGACGGCGCTCCGCCTCATTTTAGTCGAGTAGCCAGAGACTATTCGGATGACCATTTCCCTGATAAATGGATAGGCCGAACTCCGTAGCCTGCTAGGGGATAGGGTGTGTGTAGTTTTAGGAGACTTCAACTGTCGCGGCATAAAGTGAGAAGACAGGACTGCTGATGCTGAAGGGAGGAGGCTAGTTGACTTTGCTGATGAGAACTTCCTCACTCAGTGGGTCAATGAGCCTACACGAGGCGAAAGCGTTCTAGACTTAGTATTCACGACCGAAGACAACCTCGTCACTGGCCTCACCGTTGACGAATCGTTGGGCGGGAGTGGTCACGGTCTGAATAGGTTCCGTGTGTGCGTCCCTCGGGTGAAGCGTAGTAACTCGAGAGGCAGTAAGCTTGGTCTACGGCGGGCGGACTTTGTTAGTCTCCGGGATAGCGTAGGTGAGATGGGGTCAGAGGTGGGCGGCGATGTTGAGGGAGTGTGGAGTGCATTCCGGGACGAGTTTATGGTACTGCAGTCTGCTGCCATACCCTCAAAACTGGTCACCCTGCTTTAACGCAGCCTAAGTAGTTCATTCGTGACATCGCTTCGGCTATCCGAAATAGGAAAGTAGCATATAGGAGGGCGAAGGCCAATCGTTCCCATGAGAACACTGAAGCGTATGTCCGCCTGTGTAGGGAAGTGAAGGCGAAGGTTAGGCTAGCGAAACGTAACGAAGAACTACGGCTGGCAAGCCTCTGCAAGTGGAACCCTAAGGAATTCTTCAGTTATGTTAATAGTAGAAAGCGGCGTTCTGCAGACCTCCGACGCGGACATCGCTAATGTGCTTAATGAGTACTTTGCGGGAGTGTTCACCAGGGAGGACACCCGCGTCATCCCCGAGCCAGGCGTCAGGCACGAAGGTGCTGGCCTGGATAGTGTTCGATGTACCGCGACAGTCGTTGCCGATAGAATAGACAAACTGAGCGCGTTTAAGCCTCCTGGGCCAGACCAGTTTCTCCCCAGAGTGTTGCGGGAGGTGCGCGACCAGGTGGCTCTCCACCTGGCTACAGTCTTCAACAAATCGTTGGAACGGGCCAGGTGCCTGGTGACTGGAGGGAAGCCAATGTTGACCCTATCTTTAAGAAAGGGGATCACGAAAGTCCAGGGAACTATCGTCCCATTAGTCTCACTTCAGTTGTTGGTAAATTATTAGAGGGGATAATAGCGGATAGGATCGTTGACCATTTGGATTCCTACAAGCTGCTTGGGGACTCCCAACATGGGTTTAGACGGCATAGGTCGTGTCTCACCAACTTGCTCGAGTTTTTCCATGTTAAGTTGAGTGAGTATGATAAGAGGGGCGATTGATATACTTCATCTCGACTTTGAGAAAGCCTTTGATAAGGTACCTCACCGCCAGCTAATGGCGAAAGTGCGCGCGCTGGGTATCGGTGGGGAAGTAGGTAGGTGGATTGAAAACTGGCTGAAGAATAGACGGCAGAGGGTTGTAATGAAAGGGGTTAGTTCGGGTTGGGCCTCGGTCACTAGTCGGGTTTCTCAGGGTTCCGTTTTGGGGCCACTGTTTTTATCATTTACATAAATGATATAGATGGTGGCATCGTCAGTCGGATCGCCAAATTCGCTGATGACAGCAAGCTTGGGGCCAATGTTGGGACGCCCGAAGCGATCGAGCAACTGCGTGCGGACCTTGGTAGGATAGGAGAGTGGTCCAAAAAATAGCAAATGCCGTTTAACTTGGGTAAATGCGAAGTGATGCACATTGGCTACGCCAATCCCAAGTCGGACTACTCGATGTTAGGGAGTAATATCGAGGCGACTGATTTGGAATAGGATTTGGGTGTGCTAATTAGTAGCAACCTTAAGTTTACGAAACAGTGCGTAGAGGTGGAAAAGAAAGGCCAGAAGCTGTTGGGTTATATCAGGAGGCAATTTCAGTTTCGGAACAAGGAGATTGTGCTCTCTCTGTACAATTCCCTGGTTCGGCCGCACCTGGAGTATGCTGTGCAGGTCTGGTCGCCCACCCTCAGGAAAGATATTGAAAGGCTGGAGTGAGTGCAGGCGAGGGCCACAAAGTTAATCCCTTCTGTTAGGCATATGGGCTACAATCGACGCTTACGCGCCCTAAACTTGTTTTCGCTGGAAACTCGGAGGCTGCGCGGTCAACTCATCGAGGTTTTCAAGCTCTTACGCGGGTTCAACGATGTCGATTTTAGAAGCATGTTTAGTTTAAATGATAACTCAACTCGCAACAATGGTTGGAAGTTGGATTTGAAACGGTTTAGGACTAGTGTGTGTGGGAATTACTTTACGTATAAGATCTGTGACACGTGGAACAGGTTACCTTCAGAAGTTGTGAACAGTTCCTCTGTGGATCACTTCAAAAAAAGGTTAGACCAAATCTTGCACACTATTTGAGTGTGTAGAAATTTTTCCGTGGCACCTGTTGCCATTGGTACCTCCTCGGTATGGGCCGCAAGGCCTTTTGAGGTACTTCTTTTCCTTGTAACTCTCTCTCTCTCTCTCTCTCTCCTCTCTCTCTCTCTCTCTATATATATATATATATATATATATATATATATATATATATATATATATAAGTTATATACTGTATATACATGACGAAATGTGTATGGAACAAGAAACTCTTCGAGGATATTAAATTCGCTATAGTCCGAATAATATCCCAGAAGAGTTCCTCGTTCCATGCACATTAGGTCTGTGAATTCCGTAAAAGTTATCTCAGAGGACAATTCTGAGTTATATATATATATATATATATATATATATATGTATAGAAACGACGTAAGTATAGAGGAGCGTTCTGCACACGAGGAAGAGAAATAACGAACAAATGAAAAATGAGGTGAACCGCCCGGGAATCGAACCCAGGATCTTCCGATTGCCGGTCAGATGCGCTATCCATTACACCACGGGCCTCGATCAGTCATAAGTCGAAATTCTCCTACATAGGGCAGAAACCAATGCCCTGAGAGGGCACCCTCGCAAATCGTGAATATGTACATTTAACTGCAATGACCACGCAGTATATTAATGTATAGAAACGACGTAAGTATAGAGGAGCGTTCTGCACACGAGGAAGAGAAATAACGAACAAATGAAAATGAGGTGAACCGCCCGGGATTTTTCATTTGTTCGTTATTTCTCTTCCTCGTGTGCAGAACGCTCCTCTATACTTACGTCGTTTCTATACATTAATATACTGCGTGGTCATTGCAGTTAAATGTACATATTCACGATTTGCGAGGGTGCCCTCTCAGGGCATTGGTTTCTGCCCTATGTAGGAGAATTTCGACTTATGACTGATCGAGGCCCGTGGTGTAATGGATAGCGCATCTGACCGGCAATCGGAAGATCCTGGGTTCGATTCCCGGGCGGTTCACCTCATTTTTCATTTGTTCGTTATTTCTCTTCCTCGTGTGCAGAACGCTCCTCTATACTTACGTCGTTTCTATACATTAATACTGCGTGGTCATTGCAGTTAAATGTGTATATATATATATATATGTATATATATAATGTTTAATGTAATCACTAAATCCTCTTTAAATAGGAAAGTTAAACTTTCGTCTAACAGAATTAAGCGAGAGTTCATGAGTTGATCGTGGACGCAATATTTGCATTATTGGTGCAACGAATTTCTGAGGAATGGGGTGTTCTATTTCACTTCACGTCATGGGGCTCCTCACTCCATTATGCAAACTTGGAGCGAAGCGAGCGACCATCGTAAGAGAAAGAGGATACCCTCAAGAACTGATAAGCATAAAATATTGAATTTCTGAGATGCTATCAGATGCCCCCGTTTATGACATTGTCAAAATTACCTATGCAAATCTAATTTTGGCCCAGAATCTATAGAGTTGCCAAGAAGTTAAAACCAGCTCTCCCTTTACATAAATATTCACTTCTTGAAAGATTTTAGATTTCGTAACTTCTCGACAATTCTAATTTGATGCTACATACATTATATTTACAGTTCATTCAGTATACAACATTACCGAGTTTGTGCTAGTGTCCGTAGTTAAGTGGGAAACCACTGTTTCCCTTTTAGCGAAATCGAGATACTGAGGTTCGAGGCTCAACTCTCAACGGTGTTGATTGACAAAAAATCACACTCAAAGTAAAACCTTCTAAATTTAGAACTTATAACCTCTTTTCGATTTTTTTTTTATTTTAGTTTTTCCTTCTTTTGGATATCAAGTTTTTTGTCAGATGATATAATAACTTCTTTAACCCTTTAACGCCGAACGTTTTTGTAAGGTTAAGTCTAAATGCGTGTATTTGAAACGGTACGTATTCCACCCAGTCGGCGTTAGAGGGTTAAATGATACATAACTTCTTTAGACAGAAGAAACGGTCTTTAAAACTTCTTTTTGAGTGATTTGAGACGAGAGAAGACAATATTTCTATGTATACTGTAGAAGGTTGCGGGAAGTCTTTGTTTTCTGTGCAGGAGTTAGCGCAATGGACCGCATATTTGGCATGAGCGCTATGCCAGTTTTTGGCTTTTCTGACTGATTAATTATTTTTACTTCAGTCCACGTAAAGAAAGAACTTGTAAATGTAATTGCGTGTCACAACATCGCATTGTATCGTATTGGACTCCGTTTTATCAGTGGACATAGCTTTTACATTGCAAAATTTTCTAAACATTTGATAGTGATTGGTTAAGAAATCGAAACAAAAATCAAAGGATGATTTTAAGAAAAATAAAAATTAAATTTGCGGCCTTTTTTATATTTAAGAATTTTAAATACGAGGTAGGTATATCTCTTGAAAACAAAGATTATCACAGGATCAACAATTCTCACGTTGAAGCAAATCAGAGAAAAGGTTTCTCAAAAAATATATGAGCTGAACACTTTTAATTAATAAACTTTAATTAAGAAAAAATAAATGCGACTCCTCATTTTAACTTAAAAATTATTATTAATTAATAAAGTAAAAATTTCACACAACTGAACTAAATACGTATTTTTCAATAACGAGTTCAGAGAATCTAATTTAATATCCAAGTTTGCATATTTTAGTATCTTTAAACTTAAAAAAAAATTTCACATTAACTGAACTCATTTTCTTGAGATGTCCTCATTTTCATTAAAATTAATTAAAGAAGAAGTGGAAATTCGACATTCTCTCCAAATCTCACTTCGGATCAAAATATCGGCCAAGTGTGAATCAGCTCAACGCTTCATAAAAACTTTGTGAAGACAAGATTTTTACTTGAAGAAGGCTCTGAGAGATGAAACGTGGGCTTAAAAAACATTTCTCTATCCTAGATTAAATTTTTTTTTATTCGTGAAATACAGTATAAAGACGCACTTGTATATTATTATTGTTATTATTATTATTATTATTATTATTTTATACGCTTCATTTATATAAATTATTCTTCAAATATCTCTTATATTTTCTATTCTCAGATTATTATTCTTCGTTTCGAATGGAGGACACGAATTCGTCCCATTTCGTTCGATTTTCACTGTGATCGAATTCGATGAGCAAAAATTATTAAAACTTAAGACCGAACAATGATGACCAAATCTACAGGACCTACGCCTATTTGATCGACAAGACATAACATTGGTACTCTAAAAACCTAACTTAAACTAACTTATGCTAACCTAAACTATAATAATTTGTTGATTTTATGTCAAGTCGATCAGATGTCGTTGCGTACAGTTGGCCTAACCGGGCATTCAATAATTCATTTGCACAAGAAATGAAGGTCAGATTTAAATAAAACAGCAAAATACACCAGAAAAACCTATTCTCATATCAAAATCAACCCGTAGGGATAAAACGAATAATTACGACCATACTACAGGGTGTCCCAGAATTAACTATCTATTTCAATGAAATCGGACAAATTTTTTAAAAACACACTTTTATTTATGTTTATCATGTTTAATATGTGTTAAAAATGTATAAATTTCTAAATTTTTTTCATAATTTTATTTTCATAATTTTTTCATTATCTGGTCCAATGAAAGACCGTCTGAAGTCATAGAATGGCAAAGAGACTCTCCAAAAGTTAACGTGTGGCTTGGAATGACCAAATCCAAAATTTATTGCCCATTCTTCTTTGCGGAAGCAACTGTAACAGGTACCGTCTACCTTGATATGCTTCAGCAGTTTCTCGAACCACAGCTTCTTGATGATGGCATTCTTGATAATGTTGTTTCAACAAGATGGAGCACCATAAATTTTGGATTTGGTCATTCCAAGCCACACGTTAACTTTTGGAGAGTCTCTTTGCCATTCTATGACTTCAGACGGTCTTTCATTGGACCAGATAATGAAAAAAATTATGAAAATAAAATTATGAAAAAAATTTAGAAATTTATACATTTTTAACACATATTAAACATGATAAACATAAATAAAAGTGTGTTTTTAAAAAATTTGTCCGATTTCATTGAAATAGATACTTAATTCTGGGACACCCTGTATTTCAATCGATTTAATCGATCCAAAAATTGCTTATATCTCCGTTAATATCAATTTGCACAATAAATACCGTAGAAGAAAATAGATTCAGATTTAAATTCTACATAAGAAAAACCGGATCTTGTGGATTGTTGTATTATATGAAAAAATTAAGTAAATGATGGGTTATAACCACAAGATCCCTATTTCTCACCTACTTCCATCTCCTACTTCCGACCCTACTTCCTCCTCTCTATGCACCAAATATTAATAATAATATTCCTATATAGCCACTGATTCCTTGTTCAAGTTTAAGGTATTCAGTACTATACAAAATAAGCAATGTCTGGGACTGATTAGGCTTCTTCGTAACAGCAAAGGTCATATAACAGAGGAGCTTTACGTGGGGTCCGAACCACAGGTCATTATATCATCTGAACACAGAGGATGGCCACTTATCCCACTACTGAATAGATCCAATGTAGTTTAACCTACTACACATAAGATTTACTCTGTGTGTATATATATATATATATATATATATATATATATATATATATATATATATTAGTGATGTAGCGGATGTCATTTTTTTCACATCCGCGGATGCGGATGCGGATGTCTACATTTTCGTTATTTTTTAGGATATATTCGAGATTTGTTGTGTTTAACGTATATAATAAGTTATTATATAGAGAGAGCTGTAGCTATAATGTAGTATAATTGATTAATTGTACAATAATTGCTGTACTTTTCTCTGAACATATAAAATAATATCAAGCATCTAACTAATATAGAAATCAATTGTGAATTCGTCTGCAAATAAATTCGTTATATTTTGTCGAGTTTCAGCCACAATTAGAAACCATAATTGTGTTACCAGGATGCGGGACGTGAACCCAACTCAAATGCACCTCACCGACCTCTTTCCCCAACCTCCACCCTTATAGAAAGAGATCTTTAATTAGCTTGATAACTATTTATATTAAGTTTAAAGTTTTATTAGGCATATTTATAAATGAGTAATTAAAATAAAGTAAACTAAGATGTTCATCGTTTAATATTCAAACTTAATTATAGGAAGGTTATGCTTAAGGAACATTAATTTTTCTGCCTTTTCTGCTGCCAGTCTGTTTCTCTTTTCATCATATATTAATCCAGCACTGCTAAATAATCTCTCGCTTGGTACGTTTGTTGGAGGACAGGCTAAATGTTTCCTTGCAAGTTTACTCAAGTATGGATAGATATTCTGCGTATTTTTCCACCAACTAATAGGATTGTCACATGCAGCCAGGCGTTTTTCTTGGTGATAGCTGTCGATCATTTTTACTACATCTTTTGACATCGCGTAGGTCTCGTCATTGCTGCTTGACTCAAGAAACTGAGAGAGAGATTCTGTGATAGATTTGCTCGTTGAAGGTGTTGGTTCTGTCACTGAAACTTTTATTCTTTTGGTGGTGGCGAAGCGACAGATTCAAGAGATTGAAGCTCTTCAACTGCTTTGCCAAGTGATGATTTAACTCGTTCTAATGTACTAGGTGAAAATAACTTAGCTTTGTAACGTGGATCTAAGTAGGTTGCAAGAGAGTAACTTCATACAAGAACAGCCTCTCGTCTTGTCGCTTGCATCACTTTTGCGCACAATGAACTAGTTATATTATTATAGTAGAATTTGATAATTTCCGCTTATTAATGACGTTTTATCTCAACGGTCCACATCCGCACGACATCCGCAGTCCAAAGTGCGGATGCGGATGCGAGAAAATGTGCGGATGTTCCGCGGATGCGGATGTGACCTACATCACTAATATATATATATATATATTAACTGCAAACAACACACAGTTATAATTAATGTAAAGCACGACGCTTGTGTAGAAGAGCGTTCCGCACAAGATGAGGAGGGAGAACTAGCAAATGAAAAATGAGGTACCTCCCAGGAATCGAACCCGGGATCATCCAATTGCCGGTCGGACATGCTAGTGGATAGCATGTCCGACGAGGAAGTTAAAAGGGAGGGTCGAGTAATAGCCCCGTCTACTGTGGGGATACCCATTAAGATTAAGGTTGTCTGTAATTTACAGACTAATAACTTTAAATTCATTCAAATATCCAAGAATTTTTTACAGGTTTGGTCCCTTATTCCCTTATATATATAACCTTACAACCTTACAAAGGTTCCGCGCGATGATTCCCCATTTCGCGAAGGTCACTGTACAAGAAATAACAAGAAATAACAGAAAAGACAAGAAAAACAATTGCCAAATATGCAAAAATCAAGCAAATACCACTTCGGGTCAGAATAAAGATAAAGTGTGAATCAGCTCAAACGCTTTATGAAAATTGTAAGAAAACTAGATTTTGACTATAGAAAAGGGTGCTGAAACAAGTCGACAAAACGTTGTCTTTCCTTTAAAATATAATATAATTTATTGTTCTGTTTATGCATGTCTAGTAGGGTGGTTCAAAAAAATTAAAATGAAAAATATATTTCTCATGACATTTGCCCATATTCCATGCCCATTTCTCATAACACTTTCCCATATTGGAAATAAAAAACTGGATCGATTCGTACATATTTCGAGGTGGCGCAATTCGAAGATTTAAGTATCATTATACATTATGGAGTGGTAAATTTCTTCAAATTTGCGCCACCCTTAAATATTGATGGATTTAGTTCACAATCCAATCAGAGGTATTTTCCTAAATAAAGAATGAGAAAATGCATCAGAAACTCTTATTTGTGTATTTTCAATTTTTACTATATATGTGTGGACCACCCTAACGTACAGGGAACATGTGGTGGGCCCATACTTTTCCTGAAATAACTATTTGAAACCCCCTAAATATTAAATGAATAAAAACAATTGACAATATGGGCAAAATTGACCTCCGTCAATCCCAGTCGTATTATCCCACTCAATGTCACCCCCATTTAATTCGCTCCAAGAGTGGGAATTTCAAAGGAGGCATTTCAAATCGGTCTATTCCCAATTTATGCCATTCTCATTTTTATCCACGGTTTTCCACTTTGGTTTAAGTTAGGTTAACTTAGGTTAGGTTATGATAGATTAGATTAGGTTTGGTTAGATTAAGTTAGACGAATGTTAGGTTAGTTGAGGTTAGGTTAAATTTGATTAGGAAATATTAGCCCTTCCCATTTGGAGCCTTTACCGTGAGTGGGAATGGAGTGACATTGTTTCTAAAATCAAGAAATTCTTTTCCCAAATATGGATTTTTTCACCTTTTACATTTTCATTTGCGGTCCGGGTCCGGGAATGAAAATGGGACTGACAATGCGTGGGAAATAATCGATCCCAGTAGCTTTTGGTGTAGGCAAACTGTCCGTACGCATTCTCACCCCATAGCTCTACATCTCGTTGCTCTTCTAATTATAACAATAAGCCGTTTTGTATTAACTTTTTTGGTCGTATCATTATAAAATATCCATAAAACATTGCCGAAATACTGTAGATTAAAAGTTCTACTGGGAAGATCTGGGGGGAGGGAAGAGGAATTGACTTCAGGGGGAAGTAATTTGGTCTGAATTTTCATATTTATTGATCAAAATAATGAAGTGAGGCAAAATCGAATTTTACAGTATTTTTTACCTTGGAAAGTGTTTCACCAGGGGCGTGTTTAACGTAGGTGCAATCGGTGCAACGCACCAACGGGCCCCTTTTATTACGGGACCACAAGTAATTAAAAAAAAATACTAAAACTAGAAACCAAACTTTTAAAACGGCCAACATGAAATATTCCTACATTACTATTGACTATCACACTTAAATATAACAAAAATAATAATTAAAAGGAGAAATTGAAATTGAAAACTAACACGAGATTTGCTCATTATTGCTAATTACATTGTCCACAATTTTAAATGTAAATAAATTGTGACGTCACATGAAACGCTACCATCTTTATGTTAGTTGACAAATCTTGCAGACATATTCGGCGCATGATAGATATATTAGGTCCTTGAAATAATTTACGACGCTAACGCGTAAGATTACCAAATTTTTGTTTTCTTTTGGTTTCAGAAGACACCCCAGTTTTTAATAAAATGACAACTCCTCAAGAGAAGGCAAAAATTGTAAGATTTTTACATAAAAGTCGTTCAATCTTCAAAACGAAGAGAAGCATGTATAAACACAAATCTGGTGCTGCAAAACGAAGTGGTGCTAAGAAAAAACTGCGAGAAGAAGCTTTGAAATGCAGAAAATTATCAGAATTTCATGGCTTTTCTTACTCTTCTAATAGTACAACGCAAGATTTAGGAGAACATGACTCACATAAAATAGAACCAGTACAAGAACCAGAGCCTGCCTTACAGTTACAGGTAGGATCAAACGTTGGTCCATCATATGAAGATGCTGTTGGAGTTGAAGTTCCGGAACATGAAAGGCAAGAACATCCACAAATCAATTAGATTCCGCAGCAGCTGTTAACAAAGACGAAATTCTGTCGGATATTGGACTATACAAAGACATTAAACTCACAGAAAGTCAAAAAAACAATTTGGCAAAAGCAGGTGCTTGTCAGCCACATGGAATAAAATTTCCAAAGAAGGCGAATCGCAGCTTCTCAGAGAAATATTATGAATTCTGTAATAATCGGGGTAAAAGAGAAATCGTTGGTGGCTTTCATATTCTGTAATTTTGGATGCAGCATATTGTCACTCTTGCTGGCTCTTTGGAAGTCGGGAGGTGGTATTGTGGAGAGATTGGGTTCATTTATCAACTCAGATTCAAGAGCATGTGAAAAGTAAATCTCATTTTCATGCAGTTATTGGTATAAAGACATATTTGGCAGACAAATATATTGATGTACAGTAGCTCTCAAAAAGCGGTTAGATGAAGAACAGAAGAAATGGAAAGAAGACCTGACTGTTCAGTTTGATCTCATTCGAACTATTACTGGATTAAATTTACCATTAAGAGACAAATCTTTAAATATTGCACATTCAGATTGTGGTGTGTATCTCTCACTTTTGAAGCTACTTTCAAAATATCATCCTCAGCTACAGCAGCATTTACAATCCAATAATAAATTCGTTACCTCAGCAATACAATAATGGAAGAACAAGTTAAGATTCTTGCCACTTGTGTCGGAGATGAAATTTTAGAAGATACCAGGAAAGATGTTTTGTGGAGTGTTATTGTTGATAGCACAACTGACATCTCTGAAACTGACCAAGTTGTTCTGATAATTCGCTATATTCATATCAATAACACAGATTGTGAAGCTGGAGTTAAAGAGTTTTTCTGGAATACATGAACGTAAAAGATCATGACGCTCGTGGATTTGTCTCTGCAGTGATTAAGTCGTTCAAACGTCTTAGTTTGGACACAAAAAACCTTGATGGAAAAAGTTATGATGGAGCCAGTGTGATGAGCGGTAAAGATGGTGGTGTTCACACTTTTCTGCGCGAAGAAATCAGCAGTGATGGGCACAATACCTATGCTCCATACAGTCATTGCCCATCTCACCAACTCAACTTAGTCCTTAGTCATGCTGCAGAAAAATGTGCATCGGTACAAACAATGAACTTCTTTGGTGTCCTTCAAAGTGTCTACATTTCTTGCTGACTCTCCACAGCGGCGCTGGTCTAAATTGAAGGAAATATGTATTTGTGGAAGTTCGAATGATAAAATCCTCGATGATAAGTTCTCAGGTGGTGACGAGTTCAACTCTAAAACCGCAATACAACACTGAAAGGTCTCTCAACAACAAGATGGTCATCTAGAGTTAAAGCAACAAGTGCACTTATGAACTTTAAGAATGTCATCTTTTGTTTCACCCAAAAATTAGGCTTGCAAGACATTCCTTTTTTTGAGGGAGGAGGGAGTTACGTAGTTGAGTCATCTTTGTTTAGAGTCATTTTTTGTTTAGAAGATTTGGTTGAATTGAAACACAACTCGGAAGTCTCATCAACTACATCACTTCTTCAGAACTTGAATTTTGAATTTTTGGTCTCACTGGTATTTTGGAATAAAGTGTTACAAATTACTGATATCACCTCTCGACTTCTTCAGAATAAAGAAAGCGATCTGTTTCAATTAGTTTCATTCATGGAAAGAGCGAACCAAAAATTGCAAGCATTGAGATCTGTTTCATCATTTCAAGATATAAAAAAATCTGCAGCTACTAAATCGTTGCAATCAGACATGGAGTCCAATGAAATGCTTCTTTCTGAACGAAGAATGAGAAGAAAGAAAAGAATGCCTGGTGAGATGGTTGAAGATGAGCCCATCGAAGACCCTGATACTCGGTTCAAGATCGAAGTCGTCTTCCAAACCATTGATGGAATGGCAAATGAACTAAGTGAAAGGATACTGGGATTAAAAGAAGTTACTGACTGTTTTGGTTTTCTCAGTCCATGTCACTTCAGAATGATGCAAGATGAAGAAATGAAAAGAGCTTCTCAAAATCTTTGTGATAAATTTGACTTCCTATCTACGGCTCTGAATGATGAATTTGTACAATTTCAAGACCCTTACTTCACCCATGGTGATACCTGTCTTGATCGTGAAGTTTTGGGTTACTTGGAATATTTAATAGAGCAAAAAATTTTGGACGTCTTTCCAAACACTGAATTGCTTTTCAAACTATTTGTGACTTTGCCTATTGCAATATCAAATGCTGAACGTTCTTTTAGTGTCTTGCGAAGATTGAAAACTTACCTAAGAAACAATGTCAACTGAAAGAACTTCGGACTTGTCTATACTAAGCAATGAACGTGACACAGTAGAGAAAATTCCTTTGGAGAAATTTATTAACTCATTTATATCTGTAAAATTAAGGAGGGGAATCCATGTTGAGTAATATTTTTTGTAGATTCGTTATTGGATACTTGTCCTCAGACAACTACCCATTTGTTTTTGAAATACAAGTGTCAATATAATTTTCTACTCGGTTGTTTAGCTGCTAAATTTTTGAAGCTTGAGGACAAGATGTCAAATAACTTGAGACTCCGATAAGTTTTCATAAATAAATATTGTGTGTTTTATATATATCTTTTTTCTTTTTAGAAAAAATAACTTGTGAATTATTTTTGTTGATTTTTTTTTCTGAAGGTACATGTTGTGTTATTTACAATTCTAATAAAGGGCATAACCATTAAAGAACTGTAATATTTCTTATCAGTCTTTAAGGGTTTTAATTTTTGTTACATTGAATATTAAAATTTTGAAAATTTAAAAATGAAAATTCGAATTTTTATAGCTGATCAGTACAAAGTGGCCCCCTACAAATATTGCACCGAGTAGTTTGAAGTCTTAAACACGCCCCTGTGTTTCACCCAAAAATTAGGCTTGCAAGACGTTCCTTTTTTTGAGGGAGGAGGGAGTTACGTAGTTGAGTGTTAGTCTGCGCGACTCTACATTTTCTTAATTTCACTAATTTCTAAAAATAATGCATAAAAGAATAATTTCAAATTAAAAAATTTGTGAATTTGAATTATAAATTGAAATAAAAACTGGGTATTTTAAAAAAATTGTCAATTTTCCGGCCCCCTCGTCCCTTCACACTATCTAAGTCCCCTTTTATTTATTCTAAATAATCTTTACGTTCTCCATCATCTAGGCAGACCTTTCAAAAAGTCCTATTCTGCTCGTAAAGCATAAAGATAGGTTCCCAAATGATAGTTCACTGATAAGTTATCTTGTGAAGTGAAGACCGCAACAAACCAAATCTTTACTTCACCAAACGAACTCATGAGGAGGGGCAACAAGCCTGACCTCCATGAAATGAGGAATTATCGCACGCACAGAACATCTGAAGGATTGAAAGGTATACCATATATACGCATAAGTTAATTTACTCATTCAGTATTTGTGTATGTTTCACATATCTCTTACTTACTTTTGTTACTTTTGTTGAGTTTGAACGACGGTTCAGGATCGACCTGCGGTCGACCCCTCTGCAGCATCCCGCCTCATTTGCGGGATTTGGTGAAGGAGGGAATTGCTGTCTGATCTCCTCCTGCCCTCGTAGCCAGCCACGCATGGCTGGTCAGGAACTTTGCACAAAAATCTGTCCAGCTGGTTCTTGAAGTTATTCAGGTCGGTGTGCTGGAGATTCCTCACTTCTTTTGGAAGGACATTGAAAAGTTTTGGGTCCCGTATTCTGAGGGTATTTTCCATCCTCGTTTTCATGGCCCCTCGTCCCATCGCAGCTGGGACCGTACAAAATCTGCCTCTTCTCTCATTCCAGTTTGTTTCTATTTCATTTCTGAGGTTAGGGACAGAGCCCTCAAGTATTTTCCATATGTATATTATTGTGTACCGCTCGCGCCTTCTTTCAAGAGAGTAGAGTTCCAGGGATTCAGGTCGAGACCAGTAGTCTTCATCTTCCGTTTCCTCTATCTTAGACGTAAAAGTCGTTTGTATGGCTTCAATGTTCGCAATGTCTCTTTTTCTGTGTGGGCTTGTGAGTACTGAGCAATACTCAATTATTAGTAGGACTAGACTCTTCCATAATTTGAGCATGATGTTTGATTTTTTGCTGCGGAAGCTCCTCCAGATGATTCCCATTATTTTTCTAGCAGTTGTGATTTTGATTTTATAGTGCTCTCTGAATTCTGCATCCGATGACATTATTACTCCAAGATCCCTGACTTGTGGATTTGGTGTTATCTGTTTGGCTTGCAGAGTTTTGTACCTTTTTTTCTGTAGTTCTTTGTTATTACTATATCTTAGAAATTGGAATTTTTCTTCGTTGAACTTCATATTGTTGTCTTCTGCCCACTGGAATAATGTTTCAATGTCGTTTTGTAATTTTCTTATGTCATCTTCGTTCAATATTTCTTTACATATCTTTGTGTCATCTGCGAAGCATGATACAATACTGTCCTTAATATCTGCATCAATATCTGCAATCATTATTATGAACAGCAATTATTAGGTCATCCCATAAGTAATGCGACATTTTTAATTTTTTTTTTTTCCATTTTTATCATTTTACGGATAGAAATCAAACAACTCTTGAAGTTATTTATATTTAAATAAATATTTATTTAAATATAAATAACTTCAGAGTTGTTTGATTTCTATCCGTAAAATAATGATAAAAATGGAAATTTAAAAATGCCGCATTACTTATGGGATGACCTAATATATATTAGAACAGCAGTTAGATATACTTATATATATATATATATATATATATATATATATATATAATACGAGTGTATATATATATTGGGTAGTCTCCAAATCGAATTAAATCTGTGTAGTCTCTTGCCAAGAAATTAATTTTAGGCCGTCTAAATTCTCTAATGCCCGAGGACACACTTTCTCTGGCTAAAAGAATGCGCCGGAAAGCTAACTCTCTCATCACTTGCCTTTCATCAAATAACATCGAGACCAATAAAGTTTCTGGTGAGCAAAATATGCCCCTCCTTCAATAACAAGATCAATGACTGCCTTAAGCTCATCAGATAGGTATCTTGAACTAGATATCATAAACCAGAGGTGCCTTGGTCCCTGGTAATAGTAAGGATTTCGCTTTATATTAAATCACGTTGGGGCATAAACGTGAACAATGAATTCGGTCAGAGTTTTCAAGTTTTCTGACGGCTTTTTGGTCGCAACATAAAGTCTAACTATCCTGTTGGCTGTCGTAAGCCATCTGGCATGGTTCAAAGAATCTGGGTTGCGGTTTTCAAGGTTTTGAGAACATTGGCCTTCTATGACTGCATTACAAATTTCCATGAGATACTTTTGATCTTGGCTTAGATCGAGATCCCTCGGAATAGAAGGCATACTGTATTACTTGATTTGATTGCTTCAAACTTGACAGCTGGCATCTTTTCGCACGCAGTAAGACTTTTGCCAACATTTCCAGCAAGGGCTTTTGGTCCTTTGGTTTTACCATCCAAATAATTAAACAAATGGCATGCAGCAAACACAAGAGCCAATGAAAAGGAGTATTGTAGTGTACCTCTAGTTGCCTGATAACTCCATTATGTATGCCAGTGTTTACATTGGTTCTATCACATCCAATGACCTTCAGATTGTCTACCTTAATATTGTTACTGTTAAGAAACTTTATCACTCCCTTAGAAATGTTAGTTGAATTTCCAGTCACAGGAGTGAAGTGCCCAAGATATTTTGATTCTGGTTCAGCTATAAGCGTGATGTGTTCCTCAGTAATTGTTGTACTGTAGTACCTCCCATCCTAACAGATATTTGCTTTAGTTAAGTCCTTTCTTCCATCAAAATACAATGTTTCTATACTTTCTTCACTTGATTTACTCAACTCCTCTCTGATCTTCTTTCTCTGCCGTCTCACCTTATTCTTATCCACAACATTGTAATAATCCTCAGAGGTAATGAGACCAAAATCTTCCAGAACAGCAGAGGCAACGGCTGCACCAGCTCTGTCTAATATTTCGAATCGGTCACAAGTTTTTGCTAATGAAGGCAATTTGCGAGTGAGCTTATGTGCTTCACCTGATTTCTTTATACCTTCCTCAATGTGATCATCATCATCACGCTCTCTATCTTTATCTGTTGATGTGTCAGAATCAGGAATTGTATGAAAGTTATCCCAGTCCATTGGCTCTTCCCTGGAAGTGGATGGGTTACTGATATCTCCATCTTCAATGTTTTTAGAAAATCGTGCTGTTTCTTGTTCTTTACGCTCAGATCTTATTTGCAGTTTCTTCGTTGTCTGTAAATCAATACTGCCTATTGCCATTTTTTGTGCACCTCTTTGGTCAATTAGGGAAGAACGTTCCACGGCAGGAACTTTTAGCTCTTTTTCACAAGTGCAAGAAAACAGATCATGGCATTTGCAGGCAGCAATATCAAAAAGCCTTTGATTTTTGGATTTGAACGCGGTCAGTTTAGATTCAAAATCTTTCCTTTTTCTACCAGTCTTCATCATATTTTTAGATTTTTCATGACAATCCTTTACTCTGGCTAATATTTGCTGTTCTGATATTGTTGGAATTGATGCACTTTTTCAGATCTCTTTTACCTTTGATGCAACTATTCTTGCCACATCATTAGCATTTGGCTCTTTTTTCCCTCACTAACTATAAGTAAGAGATATCTTGTTTGTAAATATTCTTTTAAAACGTCTTCATATAGGGGAAGTTGATTTCCACTGAGCTCAGCTTTCCCAAAAAGGGAAACAGCTGGACTCATGATTTTTTCAACAGTTACTTTCACTTTTACGGCCTCAGCCATTTCGGATAATTTGGGAAAGTCACTGTTAGTGTAACAACGCGTATTTAACTATTCAAATAATCAATTCTGAAAAGAAAAATTGTATATATAAATTATATATATTCTGGACGAAACACAGTCAAGAAAAAACTTAATAGCAACAAGAATACAAAAAATACAAGAAAATCTTAATAAAATATCATAATTGCCAAATAATTAATAAAGTTTACGTATTTAAATAAAGTTTTAAAAGTTTGAAAGTTTTTTGTAATGTTTTACGTTTTACTTGCAATCTTCAGAGGACTTGCGGAACAACTAAAACTTGATCAATTTAGTTTTTAATCATTGTTGAGCATTTATTGTGCATCTACAAATTTCTTGGACACAGGCATGTGGAAATTCACAAATTTAATTTTTCGACCCGGCCTAATATATATGTGTGTGTATATATATAAGCTTTTAAATTTTGGGGAATTTTTAACATTATATATAACCTTGCTTAACCTTGGTTTTGCTTCCTATCGAATTGTTAATTCTGACGAAGGTCAACCTTGTCACTCCACCTTAGACCTATATTTTAACGTGGAATCCGAACCACGCCCCACCATGGGCGGTCAGAAATTACAAAGTCCTCGCCCGGACTCGATCTCACGACCTCTCGATCAGCAGTTCAGCGTCTTAACCACTAGGATACCCAGAATACCCATTTATCTACCAAACATTTTTTTTATTGTGTGAAAGGATGAACAGCTTGGTTTTGCTGCGCGCCGCCTGCCGTCACCGGGTCTCGATCCTGTGGCCGATGGATTCGTAGTCAGTGATGCTATCACTGTGTGTGTATATATATATATATATCTGTCAGAAGGAAGTAAATGATATGTAACGCGTCGTCCAAACATGCTCAACTTTTTCGACAGAATGCCAGAGTTACCAGTGAGGCATTAAATTGTGAGAAATTTATTGTCATTTTCTTTCTTTCTGGAAAATTCAGTAATGTCAGTTGTTTTACAAAAAATATAGAGAAATAATTGAACTCGCATCAAATTTAAAAGAAGCGCATTAGCTTCGAATTTAGCTCCGGTATTTCTATGAAATAAAAGCAAAACACGATATTTACGTGATACGTTAAATTTACAGTTTTATTTTTGTTCTTGGTACGACAGTAACTGCATTTTGCAGAAACGATTCGGTTTTCATAATATACTTTACCTTCAGTTGATTTCCATCGAAATTATATGTTAGCGCGAAAATAATATATAATTAAGTGAATATAATTTTGAATTTTAATACACTTAACATGAAATTAGTATCTAGGGAAGATATAATAATGATCTTGCCACATGAAGAGTTGCAGTAAACTGAAACGAAATATACTGTATATATGTATATATAACGCTAAAAGCTTGGATGATTGGCGTGGGCGTGGGATTGCAAAAGGCGCATGCTCAGTATAGAAATAAAAATACAGGGAAATGAAAATGTATGTTCGCCAATTTGGATTTTTTTTTCCTTAAATTCAACACCTGAGCGTTTAACATAACTGGAATTTTTGAAAGAATGTGTAATCCGTAACTTTAGTAAAATTTTTGAATTCTTTTAAAAACCAAGTTTGTTAAAGAGCATAAAGGTGAGATAAAGGATTACTCTTCACGAGAATACCATATAAAGTTTGAACCGACCTCGAAGTAATAATTAACATTTTTCCTAGCTAGGAAGTCCTGTATTGCATGGAAAGCGGTTAAACTGTGGTCTAGGTTTTAAAAAGTCTTAAGTATTTTTCTGTATATAAATATAAGCAATCGTATATAGAATAAATATATAACTAGGCTGACCATATTTCCTTGAGACAAAAACGGGACATTGGGATGGCAAAAAAGGGACGGGGGTTATGTAATATTCTGTATTCATGAAAAAGTAAGTACATAAACATATCGAGCTTACAATTATTCTTCAGTGACAGAACCCATACAAAAACCCATACAAAACGGTACTGTCCCGTTCAAAACGGTACGTATGGTCAGCCTATTATATAACTAAATAAAAAAATATTACAAAATTAACCTTTCCAGCAGTACCACTTACTTAATGCTGGACGTAACTATACAGGGTGTCCGGGCTTAAATGGCAATAAAATACATTTATAATGTTTTATTTTATTGCCATTTAAGCCTGGACACCTGTATATACGTATACAGGGTGTTTCAGGTCGACCCTAGAAATATGGAAAAGAAACACTTCATATTAGTTAAGGAATTAATATGACAAACTTCAAATACCAAATACCAAATAAAACTACAAATTCCGAAACGAGCAAATGAAAAATGAGGCACCTCCCAGGAATCGAACCCAGATCATCCAATTGCCGGTCGGATATGCTAACCACTGCACCGAAATCCCCGATCAGTCACAACTCGTAATTCTCCTACTTACGAGCGGAATCAAATGCCCTGAGGGGGCACCTTCTCATGCCGTACATATATACATTTTAACTGCAAACAACACGTGGTATAATTAATGTAAAGAACGGCGCTTGTGTAGAAGAAACGTCCGCACAAGATGGGGAGAGAGAACGAGCAAATGAAAAGTGAGGCACCTCCCGGGAATCGAACAGGGATCATCCAATGCTGGTCGGATATGCTAACCACTGCACCAAGGTCCCCGATGTATGTATGCATGTATGTAAGAGAATTACGAATTGTGACTGATCGGGGACCTTGGTGCAGTGGTTAGCATATCCGACCGGCAATTGGATGACCCGGGTTCGATTCCTGGGAGATGCCTCATTTTTCATTTGCTCGTTCTCTCTCCCCATCTTGTGCGGACGTTTCTTCTGCACAAGCGTCGTTCTTTACATTAATTATACTGTGTGTTGTTTGCAGTTAAAATGTATATATGTACGGCATGAGAAGGTGCCCCTCAGGGCATTGATTCCGCTCGTAAGTAGGAGAATTACGAGTTGTGACTGATCGGGAGTAGTATAGCCGCAAAGGGGAGAGTGCAGGAATGTTGCAGGTTATTATGTAATGTTGCAAAGGGGGGAGGGGATTGTTTGCAAAGGGGGGAGGGGGTTGTTGCAAATGGGGGAAGGGGGTTGTTGCAAAGGGGGGAAGGGGGGTTGTTGCAAGGGGGTGGGGGGAAAACTTGGAGGCGGGCGTTATCCCCAAGAAGAGGAAGGAGGAGGAGGAGGGTGTTCACCTGGCAGGAGCCAAGTGCACATTAAGACTTCCAGCCGGGAGGCGTTGTTTTATAGGCTCCTAATCAGCCACGTTGGCGTAAATGGCTTGAGTTGCCAGATACCGCGATACCATTGTATACATTATTATAGACTCTAATCAGCCAGTTTGGCTGGTTGTCAGATACCTCTTTTTAGCATATTATTGCATACATTATTATTATATACGCCTAATCAGCCAGTTGGCTGAGTTGCCAGATAGCGCCATGTATTCCATTGTATACACTATTATAGACTCCTAATCAGCCAGTTGGCTGTAAATGGTTGCAGATACCATTGTATACATTATTATAGACTCCTAATCAGCCAGTTGGCTGTAAATGGTTGTCAGATACCTCTTTTTAGCAGTATTATTGCATACATTATTATTATATACGCCTAATCAGCCAGTTGGCTGAGTTGCCAGATAGCTCCATGTATTCCGAAGACAGAGTTGCCAGATACCATTGTATACACTATTATAGACTCCTAATCAGCCAGTTGGCTTAGAAGGCTTAAATATTGCCAGATACCTGTTGTATACAGAATACCGGTAGTAGAAGGCATAACAATAAACAACATTGCATCATTCTTTTTATTATAAATATATAGAAAATAAATATACATTTGAGGAATATGCGTATAACAGAAATATATACACACAATTATGGATATATATATATATATAAAATAAAATATACATTTCAAATAAATATACATTTGAGGAATATGCGTATAACAGAAATATATACACACAATTATGGATATATATATATATATATAAAATAAAATATACATTTCATATACATTTCAATATGTACATAACAGAAATATATACACATAATTATATATAAAATAAATATACATTTCAATAATATACATTTCATATACATTTCAATATGTACATAACAGTACAGGAGAAATATACACACACACACACAATTATGGTGATATATAAATAAAATATACATTTCATATACACTTCAATATGTACATAACAGTACAGGAGAAATATCAAGCAAAATATATATATATATATATAAACACAAATCAATAGAAATATGCGTATAATCGTCAAGCAAAATATATATACAATTCACTTTTTTTCAAAATACTAAACTCGGTCTTAATCGAGTTTACAATTACATCATTATTGCTCTGCATTACGCAGTATATGCGGCTTAATAATATTTCACCGCTTAAAGTATAGGGAAACCTGTATTCGATATGAATGGCTTTCATATCGTTCAGTACTATTTTTGTTCCCACTTTACAACCGGTTGGCAAGTCATCTTTAAATACGTCTAGAATACAATCAAAAGCACGCACAAAGAGTTCATCGTTAGCTACATTATTAAACACAAGTTTATAAGAACGCTTTTCCAATCGAGGGTTTATTTCTACCGACTCGAGCTTTTCAATCGTGAACTCTTCACTCAACATACGGCAATTGAAATAATCTTCTAAATCGTTACGCAACTGCGCGTTATATAAAGAAATAGTTCTTCAGGGTGAACGGTGTAGGTGAGCTCAGCCTTGTACCGATCAATTGCTTTGTACCAAAGTTCATGGTATTTCAAAGAGTCTAAACTTTTTAAATAAACATCCAGCACTAGACCATTCTCACCAGTCCTACACTCGGTAAACCCATCGAGCAGAGCAGTGTATGCGTATTCAAGAACTGTATCAAAATAAAGCATATCCGTAACACGCGCGTCTAATATAGGTTTCAGTTTACGGAATCCGACGATTTCAAACATTCTGTCGAGGATGAAACGGTTTCGCGTAGGAATAAGAGCGTTATTATCAGAAGCATTCTTCCACATCAGCCTTATATCAATGCACGGCCGATCGTTATTTATACACAACGTACATACAACGGCGTATGAGGGCGCGTCACTAATCTGCTCTCTTCTTGTACCTACGTTAGCAGGTATTTTATAACGATCTTCACACCACTTATCAACTATCACAAAGATTCTATTCATCTCCTCGATACTTAAATAAACCCGTTTTTTTGTCGGTCTACATTCCGTTTCCAGTACATAGCTAATGGTACCGGAATTACGCCTGAACACGCGCAACGATTTCGTCACGGACACATCGTACGAGGCGTTGAGAATGCTGCTCAAAGGAAGTTCCATCGTATTCGAGGAGCGCACGTCCACTCGGTTCAAGCTCTGAGATAACTATGAGCCGTGTGAGGCACAGGCAGGAATGGTTCGACGGGCGGCTGACTCGATGATACGTGAATGGGCTTGTTCCGCGAGTCGAATTGTTGCACATATTTGTTTTTCCGTTTCGTCACTACCAGCCTACGCACTTTGGATAAGAACTAGGAGCTAATCATCTCCACACTCCGGCGCACTATTTGAGAGGAACATATGCTCATATTTTTCCTTCTACCCATCAAACGATACTCGCTCTAAAATCTGTTAAAAAACTCACGCATGGCACTAGCCACAACCTCACTATGAACCTCATCATGATATACGTTAATATAGTGATAAAAACACCTAAGATTGTCCATGATCACGAGATTCACATTTTCAGACGTAGGGTATGAGTAATCGACATGGTGTAGCATGACGTAATACCGCTTGTCAAAACCACCCATCCACAAGGCTCATTATCCATACCTGCTGCTTCTCTTCTGCACGCGTTGTTTCTTTTACTTCACGGTGTATGTGAGACTTTATAAAGTTTAGCCCTGCAGCATACTTCAGCACATCGTCTGTGCAACGAAAGCCTTCAACAGTCTCACCAGAACATCCGTAAGTATTTGTACATCTTGGAACTTCGCACAATCCAATGTGGTTTTAAAAAGAGGCATAGGAGGGGAATAGAAGTTTTTCGGTATCCACCACATCCTCACACTTTACTGAATACCATTTCATAAACGTTGTGCAAGCGATATTAAAGGTAGCCATTTCAATATACGTCTGATCTGAATACACGTCTGATCTCTCGGGCTTACTGCGGTCGACTGACCACGCAGGGACTCCCAGATAGTAGCATGACTCACGCAGTGGGCGGAGCTTTAGAACTTTCACACACACACACACACACACACACACACACACACACACACACACACAAAGGTTGAAAGTGAAACGCTATTTGATTTATTTAATAAACGAGATATTCAAGTTATATATATTTACAAATACGATTTAATAAACGAGATATTCAAGTTTATATATATATATATATTTACAAATAGATACGATTATATACAAGACGTGTGAGTTAGAAGCATCATTGGTATCCAAAGGGTACGGTATCATAGGTGCCAGGTAACTGGAACGTTTCCTATAGGTGTACGGCACACCATCGTACCCCTAAGTTCCTTCACGCCTCCCAGCTTCTGCGCCCGAAAATTGTGGGTGCCTACAATTAGTGGTGAGGTTGCAAACATACTAGATCCTTCAACGACTCAAAGTTAACAACCTCCCGATTCGCATGGTTGAGCGTAATACCCTTTGCCTTCACGATATATTTCATTTCATCCCCTACCCTGACCCGTACCCCACAAGTCTTAGGTCCTGTTGAGATAAAGAGTCGGCGTATGCGTCGCCCCATACTCATCCTTGATCTCATCAGTGAGCTCGCCGAGGAACTCCCCAATAGCGGGCATGTAATCACCCTCCCTCTCTGTGAATATCACGCTATCTGTATCGGCATACAATACTCTCCGCCCAAGAGAATGCAATAGACCCCAAAGTTTTATACGCGTAGGCTGTTGTGAAGCTCGCCACAGGTATGTTTGTAACCCTGAGGTATCTGTGGCAATTCAGTGTTGTTGTACTTATTACGTAAGTATTACCTACATTCACGATCTCCATGACCTCTTTATCGGGGGCATTGGCATAATCCCAGACATCGCTATAACTTTGTGCCAAATGAATGTTCCCTCTGCCGGTATTCTGCGCAAATTTTCCCCATAGACTGTTTAGACACAACTTTGCACTAAAGCGCTTGCCAGGATTCTTTACAATTTGACACGATCAAGTTGTATACCTTCGCGGTCGCGGTAAACGTTGAATATAGGCAGACTTTTCATCTTCGGTATCAACTCCTCGCGGATACCCTGATGCTTCAACCTTATCCTTCAAAAAGGCGTTTATATATGGTGTGAAAAGGTTGGGGAGCTTCTGAAACCTCCACACCTCGTGTATCTTCAGTATTCTATAACCATGGCGTACGGCTAGGGCCAGCTCAGGACTTGTATATACGCCTCTGATTACGCTGGTGGGGTATATGGTTACATTCGCCGTTATCCTCTTCCGCGCACTTCACGCACAGGGGGAAACATGAGCTTGTCGTCGATAACGACAGGTAAGATCGGTATCCATAAATTGCGTGGGGGGGAGTACGTCTACGAAAGAGAGCCCAAAGTAATGATCATTCAAATTTTTTGAAAATTCATTGGTGGAGGGTATGCTAGGTCCCACCAGTTTCTCAGGAGCGCCCACGGGTACGGATGGCTCTTCATCACGTATGGGTATAAAGAACAGAAATCGTAGTAATGGAGCTTCACGCCCACCGTAGGTGGAAAGTATAGTCTGAATGGATTTGTACGTCCTCCAAACAAGCTATCACCACATTTGAGAGGGTCCAGCACCATTGAACGCTTGATCCTTTTTATTTCCTCACGGTATACATCGTCTGTCTCCATCCGTGCATCATATTCATGCTCCCACAAGACTTTGTGAGGAACTGTGATCCTATAAGTTGATCGCGGGTGCGGGTCCCTGCAAGACAGTCGGCAGGAGATCTACCGTGGATATCTCCGACGATACCGCACTCAGGGCGGGGGCATCCATGCCACCAGCATCCATTAAAGGTAATACACAGTCTTCACACCAGTGACACGGTTTTCACTTAACCCATCAACCCAAAAAACACGTCCATTAATCTTAATGGGTACTTCACCCGTGTTGCGGGCGTGCTTTATGTATACACCTGTTTGTTGCTGCAGGTGTATGAGCCAGTAAATAGCCTTGTGTCCATAACTGCGGGGGTTGTTTCGGTGAATAATGGCTAAGGTGTCTTTAGGCATGAAGTTATTCTTGAACACCGTAAAACATAATGATGCGATGGTGGTTGCGACTTGCAGTGGATCGCATTTGAAACGTCTTTAGCTGAAAGAGTTCAGCGCACCATAAAGGAACGCATGCACCGTTATTTTACACATAAAAACACATACAGATTTCTAGACATTCTGGAATCATTGGCATCATCCTACAACCGCTCACACCATCGCACGATTGGGGCAACACCTAACGAAGTTTTAGAAAGAGGTACGCTCCCGAGAAGAGATGGACCACCACCACCACCACCACCACCACCACCACCACCACCCACCACCACCACCACCACACTCTGTGCGCTTCAAAATCAATGATAATGTAAGGCTGTCGCGTTCGGGGAATAAATTCGCAAAGGGTTTTGAGCAAGGATGGACACGCGAGATTTTAAAGTTAGGGCTGTGAGACCAAAAGGTGTGATAATGATGTATTACATTGAAGATTTGAATGGGGAAGAAATCTCAGGAGGCTTTTACCGGAGGAATTGCAGAAAGTTGCTTTAATTTAGAAAAAATGTTTTAAAATTGAGAAAATTTTAGGAAGCAAAGGTTCAGGAAGGAGAAAAATGTACCTGGTGAAATGGCTAGGGTACCCAGAAAGCTTCAACACCTATATAAAAGCTGATGCAATAATGAAGCTTAAATAGTATGCAACATGGCTCCTAACCATTTCTACGTCACACTCCCGTCCTCTCGTCCCTGTCTGTACACCCTAACAACACGCTAGCCAACTTTGTAACAGAACTCATGGGCACATTGAATTGGGTCGTGATTCGTATGAGGTGGGGATATGCGAAATTCAGCTGGACACGTCTTTTTAAATATTGAACATAAAGAAACCGTTTTTACGATTCTTAGAGACATTGACGAGTGTGAAAAGCTGGGTAGCTATGGATGAAAACTATGCGCATCGCTTGGACTAAGATTGCATGGTATTACATTACAGAAGTAAGACTAGGGCCGGGTCAATATGGTTCGGCCGAGGATGTTGTGAGAGGCTTAAACGTAAGTTTAAGAAACTCAAACCTTACGAATGATTTAGTATATGAAATCGTAAACAACCCTGCACATACACTAATCCTAAAATCAAAGACTAACAGATGTCTTAAAAACATAGAAAGTTCAAAATTCTAACCAACGGCCGATATAGCGCAGCCTTCCAAAGAGACACATTTCACGAGACACAGTATAACTTGTCCAGATTAATGTATCAATTGAAGATGGAGAAATTGGCTGAAAAGGTCTCCCAGACATGTGCTATATTACAGTATATAGTGGAGCACCAGTTTGTTGGGGATACCCAGGCACGCCTGCTGCGCATTGCTCACATCCCCAACCATAGAGGAAGGAGTTTGAGTATTACATATGACAGACCCCATTATGTGAATGTCGCAACTAATTTAATAACCAATATCACAATATATATAAGAACGATTGAGGGCGAAAACTTCCCATTCGGTAACGGGAGCTTAACAGTGAAGCTACACTTTCGACGCACTGAGTTATAATGGATAGAAAGCCTTCACCGTCTATCGAGGGATGCGATACCAGCGCGGTAGTGGACTTGGATCCATTTTTTCATCCATACTACGTACGGCTGTTCCTTTGCTGAAGAGGGGTGCCAGATACCTTGGAAGGAAAGCGCTACAATCAGGCCTTAACACTGCAGAAGACATATTGGCCGGGGCTAAACCTAAAGAAGCTCTAAAAAAACATTTAAAGCGTACACGGAACGAAATCATCAAAGATGCAAGAGAAAAAATGCGTGGTGGCGGGAAGAAGAAGAGGAGGGCTCCCCGGAAGAAGAAGAAGGGGCACGTGGTATTAACGTAAAAGGCTATCAAAAAAGAAGTGCTGTAAGCGAATGAAACCTATGGTGACCACTTTTTGACTGATATAAGCTAAGGATATTGATCTCATGAATCATAGTTTGTTTACCACTTGTCGAGAGAGGAGTCACTATTTCGCCATGGCACGCTTCATCCACCATGTAGTTCACAATGCTGTAAATCGGAGCTGTCCTTTTTGAGCTCCCGCCAACCCAAGTTTCTATTGAGCACAGTGACTTTATTACAATTAACCCTTTAAACACAATTAGTTCCCCGAGTGCACCTATAGAATTCGTGATACCCAGCTCAGGTCCTTACTTTTTGATCCAAGCTGTGTGCACATGTACGCTAAGCTACGTATAGCCCATTCTGATGGAATGGCCTGCGATGACAAATATGCTGTATACCCTGAAACAAACTTTCTGCACGCCATATTAAACCAGTGTGACGTATATTTAAATCAGACCAACATATCGGCAGGCACGGGGTACTATCATCTACGAGCCTATTTGGAAAATGTCCTCAACTTTTCCAAAGAAGCGAAGGCTACCTTTTTAAGTGCGGAGGGATATTATCAAACTAAAGATGAAAATAGTATAAAGGACAAATTTAAAAATTCTAAAAAAGAAAATATACGAGTGTTTTGGACGGTTGCACACAGATTTCACTTTCCAGGAGAAGTTGCTTGTGAACGGGGTGGATATGAAAATAAAGCTCACCCGCACGAGTCCTGAGATCTGCTTAAATCTGGATGCGAATCAAGAAGAGGGCGCAAAGTCCGTTGTGGTTCACATTATGGACACATACCTCCGCGTACGGCGAGTGAAATTAAGTTCACCAAAACAACTAGAAATTGAGAAAAATTTACTAAACGCTACAGTGAAATATCCTATTAACAGAGTGCAGATTAAACTATATACGGTTCCTGCAGGGTTGGCATCGAAGCAGATAGAAAACATTGCCCTGGGAAATCTTCCTAAAAAGGATTAATCTGCATGCAGGACCACGCTTCGGTGAATGGAAAATATAAAAAGAGTGCCTTTAAATTCGAGAATTTCGGACTTAAAAATATAACTCTATACGTAATGGCATGCTTTGGGTGGAACAATGGGTACGGACTATTCATCAGACGCTGTGTTACCTCTTTGTGCCAGAGCCTATAGTAATCTGACCCATATTGCAGGTGATTGTGATGAGCTTGGAATGGGGTAACGCAGGAAGAATTCATTGATCAATTTAACCTTTATCCGTTTGACATTACACTGACTTATCTGCTAGCGTAAATACCCATTAACACCCACAGCAGAGCGGTAACATCTCAGTGCGGCTGGAATTCGCCAAGCCTATAGACGCTCCTATTAGTGTACTAGTATATCTCGAATCGCAAAGCCCTAATAGAAGTAGATAGATTTAGAAGCGTATCACTGACTTTAAAATGGATGCTAATACACTTCAGAAAGTAATGGAGCGAGTCAAACGTTCCAAATTTATCGGCGTGTTGCGAAGAATGAAACATTGAGTTTGCCAAGTACGAGAGAATGCGGTAGTCTTATTGTGAACATAGACATCATCGGTAATGAAGGGATTCACTGGATCGCGTCTATTTTAAAAATAGACAGCGCCTGTACTATTTTGATTCACTCGGTATCAACCCTGGAGTGACCCTATTATTGTAAAATTTCTCGCTCAGTTAATATTCCCGAAGTTGTATGGAACCCATTTCGTATGCAGGGATATTACTAATGTTGCGGAATGTACGTGTCTCATTTCTCATGCATATGTCAAATGAAAAGAATTTATAAATTTTTAAATTTATTTGACCCGTGCACACTCACCGAAACGATGAAATGGTATGCAGACAGATAAAAAACCGTTTCCAATTGTACGTACTCGTTGTATATTAAATGTTTTGTTCGTATATTGTAACGGTATATTCGTTATTGTACTGATTTCTTTCATTTAATAAATTTATGAAAATATATGTGTCTTCTTATCCCAAAAAGATCGAAAAACACTTACATTATTTGACATTGTGAACTGATTAGTATATCATCCGTATTCCTTCAAAAGATTTATAACTCGTGTCAAATCCTCATCGGACCTTAAAGGAAAAACATATACAGAGTATACAGACAGACAGATCCCCATTATGTGAAGATATCTTTGGTTCGAGGAGTGAACGCCATAAAAATTCGATTTTAGCATAATGGGAAATAACATTGATTGACATTTTTGACTAGTATCTATTGACGAAATACTACAACTCTCCGTATATATATAAAATCGAATTATGGACACTTACATTTCATGGTAGTCCCTTGCCGGATTGTAAGGAGCGTCACTGCAAATATCTTCTACGGTTTGCGTCGAAAATAGTTCGCCACAATCAGCCGCATTGAAAAGACTAATTGTGGTTAATGCTGCAGTATCACGTCTTCATACAAGTCTGGGGAGACGTATAGGTCATGGTGGAGGATGTGTGACACTGCTGACTGATCAGTATATCATCCATATTCCTCAAAAGATTGTATAACTCGTGTCAAATCCTCATCGGGCCTTAAAGGAATAATGAAAAACATATACAGAGTATACAGACAGACAGATCTCCATTATGTGAAGATATCTTTGATTCGATTACCAATTTCGATTTTAGCATGATGGGAAATAACATTGATTGACATTTTTGACTAGTATCTATTTGACGAAATACTACAAACTCTCGTATATATATAAAATCGAATTATGGACACTTACATTTCTATGGTAGTCCCTTGCGTCGGATTGTAAGGAGCGTCACTGCAAATATCTTCTACGGTTTGCGTCGAAAATAGTTCGCCACAATCAGCCGCATTGAAAAGACTAATTGTGGTTAATGCTGCAGTATCACGTTCTTCATACAAGTCTGGGGAGACGTACAGGTCCAAGGTTGATTATTCACTGATGCAAAAATAGCTACTGTTGCTCCCAACTGAAAATATCCCCTTTTATATGCACATTCGCCAAGCTCCGCCCAAAAGACCAGATGTCCGTCGTGATTGGCTGCCGATGTAGCTGGGTGGAGCTATGACGTGTACCATTCCGCTATAACGGGTACGGACGAGTAATTGCATCTTTATATTTTCACTAATAGAATTAATGCTCTTATTCTCCTTTAAAAATTATTTGGTGATTCGTATAGAACTTTTGATATTGATTCCAAATATGGTTTCAGAAGTTTTCTATCACCCATAGTTTTCGAGAACATAATATTTCCATTTACTCAATTTCCCGCATCATTAGTCACTAATGTAATCGAGAGGGTATAAAGAAATATATCATAATTATATTTTTAAAATAACATTCGGTTTCAACGTTAAGCTGTGGTCTAAGGCGGCGTGCATGAATAATACTAAAATAAAATTAAATGTTAAAAATCTTTATTCATACGTTATTAAAAGTTAAAAATCTTTATTAATAAAACAGGATAGAAGCATATGAAAGTCAAGGTAAACTATAGTTGTAAATTATAGTTAGGTTATACGATGTTTTTCGGGCATACTACTGCCTCGGGTTAAATGATCCTGTTATTTTAAATCACGTATTTGAAAGAGTTAATCATTATTGCTACATAGAAAAAATCGTGCATTACGATGTTTTTCGGGTATACTACTGCCTCGGGTCAAATGGTCCTGTTATTTTAAATCACGTATTTGAAAGAGTTAATTATTATTGCTACATAGAAAAAATCGTGCATTACGATGTTTTTCGGGTATACTACTGCCTCGGGTCAAATGGTCCTGTTATTTTAAATCACGTATTTAACGACACATCGCGCTCATTTCCATTGCTATATATGGCTCTAGGATCGGCCCCGACGAGATGTATTTCGTAGGTTAGGTTAGGTCTCACATATAAAAGTCCATGTGGTAGAGTAAGCAACGAACCCCATCGACGAGATGTATTTCTGAACCCATGTTAAACTGGAGGTCTAATTTACGAGCGAGTGCACGTTCTTGTACCGCCGTAGGCGAGAAAGAGTTAATTAGTATTGCTACATAGAAAATCGTGCATTATGATGTTTTTTTCGATTATTATTTATTGAACAAAACTCTCGCTCTCTTTCTATATATATATATATATATATAAGAAAGAGTGGTCTGGAAGGAAGTTTACCAATGATTAAATTCTCTTTGCGAGTGACCCGTTGCCCGCGTCGGGCTAACCTTTGGTTAGCTTCCGCCCGAATTGTTCATTCTGACGAAGGTCAAGCTTTTCACTCCACCTTAGACCTACAGTTTAACGTGGATTCCGAACCACCCATCAGTAGCCCAGCGTCTTGACCACTAGGCCTCCTAGGGTACCCATTTATCTACCAACCACTTTCTTTTATTATGTGGAAGGATGAACAGCTGGGTTTTGCTGCGCGCCGGCTGCCGTCGGGTCTCGAACCCTGGGCCGATGGATTCGTAGTCCGCGACGCTAACCACTACACACCGAGGCGGTATTTGTCATTACTTACTCGGACTATAGTGGATTTAATTATCCCAGAAGAGTTCCTTGTTCCATGCACGGTCTGTGTGTAGCATATATATATATATATATATATATATATTGTGTGTACGTTTTTCCCACTGTTATTCGTGACTTAAATATTTATAATAAAAATCAAGTGTCTAAAAAAGTTATTTAATAAGCAGAATTTAATTGGATTCATTGTAGAAGTAATAACAATGGCAATATTAATATTTGAAGCATTGAGTACTTATCGAGGGCTGTCTTTAAGAAAGGTCTCTCGCAAGCAGATTTTCTCCGAAACCAACCTCGCTATAGTGGACTGTGTTTTGGGGAAATCCAACTTTCTTCGTTTCTTTTAATTTCGTTTTTTCATTTTTTCTTCGCAGGGAATGAGGCTCGTATGTTTCTTAACTTTTCATCTCGTTTGGTGGGTATCGAATTGTATCGTAAATTATCGTATTTCGAATTGTATCGTAAATGATCATTTCGTTTCGTTATTCGTGAGGGCTGAATTATGGATAACTATGTTATTTGTTTCGTTCATCTTCAAGTTTAATGAAGCTGGGTATCCCTTATAAAAATTCGTTTCTGTCTAACGAATTATTTATTGGGTAACTTTGTTAATTCTATTATTGCGTAAATCTTTCTAATGTGTTACTGAATAACTATAAATATATATTGTGGTATTTTATATATATATATATATTATATATATAATATATATATATATATATATATCAGAAGATATTTAAAAGACTGATATAATTATAGTAAACTTATGTCGAAATAGTTACCCATAAAATTAATTGTTTTCGGCTGAATTATGGATAACTATGTTATTTGCTTCGTTCATCTTCAAGGAAGCTCAAGTTAATGTTATATTTTGCATATAATCCACTATATACATCTATTGTAAAACACTATATACATCTATATTTCAATTAAGTGTGTAATTATTTAATTCATCTACCATATTGTGGTACACAATGCTTAATATATATATAATATATATATATATATATATATATATATATATATATATATATATATTTCTATAATTCTGTTTTCTATGGTTGGTTGAATTATGGATAACTACGTTATTTGTTTCGATAAGTTCATCTTCAAGGAAGCTCAAGTTAATGTTATATTTTGCATATAATCCACTATATACATCTATTGTAAAACACTATGCATCTATATTTCAATTAAGTGTGTAATTATTTAATTCATCTACCATATTGTGGTACACAATGCTTATTAGAATACATGGTGCGATTGGGACACATGGCGCTATCTGGAATACCTTGCGCTATCTGGCAACTCAGCCAGAATAGAGGATTATAAAAGATCGCGAAGCTGGTGAAGAACCATTCCCCCTCGGCTCCGGCCGAGTAAGGAGCTCTGCTCCTTCTATTTCTGGCCCTTTGGTAAACCCCTTAGTGGCCTCTTAGGTTAGGGAAACGAAAATAAATTGGGGGAGAACTCCACTCTGTCCTTCAGGTGTCTCTCTCCCTCCTTCAGGTGTCTCTCTCTCTCTCTCCTGCATGTATCTTCCTCCTTCAGGTGTCTCTCTCTCTCTCTCTCTCTCCTGCATGTTTGCCTCCAGCATGTGTACTGCATGTGTACATCCAGCATGTGTACTCCTGCATGTGTGCGTATGTGTGTACCTCCAGCATGTGTACCTACTGCATGTGTACTCCTGCATGTGTGCGTATGTGTGTGTGTACCTCCAGCATGTGTACCTCCTGCATGTGTACCTATCCTTTCTCCTTCAGGCGTCTCTCCCTCCTACAGGCATCTCTCTCTTCTTCAGCTCTCTCTCCTTCAGCTGTCTCTCTCTCTCTCCTTCAGGCGTCTCTCTCACCTTGGCTCAGCCAACTGGCTGATTCTGGCTGATTAGGAGCCTATAAAACAACGCCAGCCCGGCTGGAAGTCTTAATGTGCACTTGGCTCCTGCCAGGTGAACACCTCTCCTCCTTTCTCTCCTCCTCCTCCTTTCTCTTGGGGGATAACGCCGCCTCCAAGTTTTCCCCCCACCCCACTTTGCAACAACCCCCCTTTGCAACACCCCCTTGCAACAACCCCCTTCCCCCCTTTGCAACAATCCCCCTTCCCCCTTTGCAACATTACATAATAACCTGCAACATTCTTGCACTCTCCCCTTTTGCGGCTATACTACTATCGGGGACCTTGGTGCAATGGTTAGCATATCCGACCGACAATTGGATGATCCTGGGTTCGATTCCTGGGAGGTGCCTCATTTTTCATTTGCTCGTTCTCTCTCCCCATCTTGTGCGGACGTTTCTTCTACACAAGCGTCGTTCTTTACATTAATTATACTGTGTGTTGTTTGCAGTTAAAATGTGTATATATAAATATATATATATATATATATATATATATATATATATACAATTTTTTTTTCTCGTCGATGTATTCATAGTTTAAGGCACGTATGAAGAGTTAAATATATTTTCACATAGAGTAGGCTATCACTCCGCCCATACTCTCATTTCAGAGTACGAACAGCTCGCAGCAACATTACTAATAAAATAGGGGGTCAAAGTACTGACGAGGCTTCCGCACGTGGTTCATCATTACTGAAAGCAAACATGCTCCGTGTTAGTCTAGTGCAAAGAACATCCATATCCGTATTTAATTGATTGCAATTTTCGTTAGTTTGTATTGCAAACACATCCAGTTATTATCAGTCCTGGTGCATGCTTCTTCAGGAGCAAGATGCAGCGCAAGTTTGTATTTTGCCCCTCAGGCAGTACAAATTTACCTGTATCACTCACAGTCATACTCGTACTGCCTCAGGCTTGCTCTACACAAACTGGACCCAAAACCACAAGTATCCTCAATCGCAAACCGTCCGTAAAATATTTTTTTAGGTATCTGTAGACTCAACACGGAAAAACACTGTATTTGTCAACTCAAACGGAATAGAATTTAAAGAGGATTACGTAGTAAAAATTAAAAAAAAAAAAAAACCAGAATAAAATTTGGAAAGTCTTTTAATAATTCACCTTTTTTCTTTATTTTGTAGTTACGATTTCAATATTTCTTCAGTTTCTCCAGTTTTCAATCCTTATTCCTGCAAATATCAACGAGTCTTTTCCACCACTGTTTGTGTTGTTAAAGTTACCATCACAATTATTATTATCTTTATCATTATTGTTATTATCATTATTATTATTATTATTATTATTATTACCTTTATTAATGTAGTTATTATTCTTTTTGTTATTAATTCCATATATACATACTGTATATCGATGCTTTGTATAGGAGAATTATCCGCGCAAGATGAGAGCGAAAGAACGAAACAAATGAAAAAATGAGGTAACCACCCGGGAATCGAACCGGGGATCATCCGATTGCCGGTCAGATATGATAACCATTACACCACGGGCCTCACTCAAACAAATGTAATTCCTCTACATACGCGGTTCGATTCCCGGGTGGTTACCTTATTTTTTTTATTTGTTTCGTTCTTTCGCTCTCATCTTGCGCGGATAATTCTCCTATACAAAGCGTCGTTCTTAACGTTAATTATACTGCGTGTTTGCAGTTATAATGTATATAATGTTACGGCATGCGGGAGGTGCCCCTTTGGGGCATTGGTTTCTGCGCGTATGTAGAGGAATTACGACATTTGTTTGAGTGAGGCCCGTGGTGTAATGGGTATCATATCTGACCGGCAATCGGAAGATCCCGGGTTCGATTCCCGGGTGGTTACCTCATTTTTTCATTTGTTTCGTTCTTTCGCTCTCATCTTGCGCGGATAATTCTCCTATACAAAGCGTCGTTCTTTACGTTAATTATACTGCGTGTTTGCAGTTATAATGTATATATGTTACGGCATGCGGGAGGTGCCCCTTTGGGGCATTGGTTTCTGCGCGTATGTAGAGGAATTACGACATTTGTTTGAGTGAGGCCCGTGGTGTAATGGTTATCATATCTGACCGGCAATCGGAAGATCCCGGGTTCGATTCCCGGGTGGTTACCTCATTTTTTCATTTGTTTCGTTCTTTCGCTCTCATCTTGCGCGGGTAATTCTCCTATACAAAGCGTCGTTCTTTACGTTAATTATACTGCGTGTTTGCAGTTATAATGTATATATACATATGTGCATGATGAACACTTCAATTCATTCTTTCAAGAGCGTAGACTGTAAGAAATTATTGCTCTCACCACATTTTTATATAAAATATTATACCTCTTTCCTTACTTCATCACTGTAAAGGAGATGATGGAAATTGTAACTCCATCCCAATGGCAGAAACGTATTAGACAATAAATCTTCGAAGAATAAAGTACATTGAGTTATATTTGAAATTAAATACCTTTCTCATTGTAAGAACAAATTACTTTAAGATTAGATTTGGTTCAGACTTCAGAGTTGTTGAGGATTCATATACTGGAAACGTAATTTCTGTGCTTCTCACACGCATGATTTTATCAATCGCTCAAATTGATTTATATCATTTATTTAAAGTAAAATGAAGAGAATAAATATTCGTACGATATTCCTCGGTCGATTTACCCACATACGCGTCTCTTTACGAAAAATATATAACGCTATTAGATTTTCTTGAACGTAAATAAAATTTTGAAAAGTTATAAACTTTTGAGACGAATAATATAAATTGAAGTGGATGAAGATGTATGTTGGATGGATATTTATATAGACACAGGTGCAATTTTCATAAGCAAATAAAACATAGCAGTCGTATCCTAATAACTGAAATTGAAGAAGTGAAACTGTTAAAATGTTTCTATATATATATACACACACACCCCTACAGTGTCAACGTCAGCAGAACCTGAGTTTGTTGAAATTTTTTTAATAAATTTGACTATTCCTATCCCCTTTTATAGCGAAAATTACAATACTTGGCAATTCTATCTCTTTATCTCTTGAAAGAGATACATGAAGGTTTACTAAAGAAACATAAAAAGCCGAGCGAAACTGTTTCTACTGAAAACTAGAAAATCTAATTTATTTTGGTGACACATAAATCAAACTAAAAATTTAATTTTTTGTTATGGTTCAGAAGACAAGTATATACAGAGCATATATAAACACACTGTTTTTCAGTAAGGACATAAAATTTTAAGCACTGTTGTTTATAAAACTGTCAAAGTTGAGGCAATAAAAATGACCTTTTATGACAATAATTGCTTAAATGCATGATTTATTTACGTAAAGTCGTGACATTTATGTATGTTACAGGGAATTTCATATAAGGTTAAGTCGTGATATTTTCGTTAGTTTTAACAAAAATATCACGACTTAACCTAACCAATCGTCAAGAGCGTACAGATGACCTAATCGGGCATTCAATTAACCTAACCAGACATTCATTTAACTGGGTATTCAATAATTTTCCCGTAGGTGTAACGAAAATACCACGACTTAACCTTACATGAAATCCCTGAACATTTTAGGGATTTCATGAAATCCTTTGTTACACAGATTCCCTGTAACATGTACACTCAATTGTACAGTGATTCGGATCTATTCTTGAAATAATAATTTGACAGTATACTCAGATTATCACGGATTTGAACATAAATAAATACATAATTGCTGGGCAATCCGAATTTTTAGATCCAGAAAAGATAGGCTTCCATCATTTTTTTTCAACCGTGAACTTAATAGATGGGACTAAATTGTTGAGCCTACCAAGAAATAAATCAACATCCAACATCTTTTCTGGATCTAAAAATTCGGAGATGGTTGAATCAGTTCAAATTTGAAGTTCTTCATAAGCCTACAAACAATAACTCTTATGTGCATTTTTATTCTGACTATCATCCCTCAATTAAATCTTCTGTTTTCTCTGCTATGTTTCTTAGAGTATTGAAAGTTGTCGTCCTGAATTTTTAGATTCCGAGTTATGCAATATCATGAATATTGGTACTGAATTATGTTATCTTATTCAATTTCTAGATAACTAAAAATATCCTTAGCTTACCTTACCATGTTGGTTATGTGTATTCGATCGGATTGCACACAATGTAACTCAATATACAGGGTGTCCCATAAGTCTGGAACCATAGGGTAAAATAAGTAATTCATGTTTTCCGTTTATGCAAGTGCCCATGATGTTTTTGAGTAAGGAAGAACGTATCCAGGTAATTCTGCTCGTAGGAAATCGGAGTCAGAGGGAGGTCGCTGAGGAATTTAACAGATTGCATCCGGACCGCGCGCCGATAACACAGCTGTGTCGGCAAACTTGTAGCAAAGTTCAGGAAAACGGGATCCATAGGAGATAAACCACGCAGTGGACCTCCGAGGACATCCACCGACGATGACACAGCCGCTACCATCCCGCTCATTTCACAAACCGTCCCGAAAAGTCTCTTCGGCGGTTGTCCGCTGAGACAGGAGTGTCGAAAAGCAGCATCCACCGCATTCTTCAAGCACACAAATGGCATCCTTACAAACTTCAAATCCTGCAGAAATTAAGCGAAGATGATCCAGACCGACGGATGGGATTTTGTGAATGGGCTACGGAACAATGTGCTCAAACTGCCAATTTTCCGTCCACCATTCTGTTCAGTGATGAGGCTGTTTTTTACGCAAATGGTGAGGTGAACCGACAGAACACCCGCTACTGGTCGCAAGACAACCCTCACTGGTTTACTGCTTCAAAGGAACAAGTCGTCGCTCGTGTGATGGTATGGTGTGACATTTGGAAAGACATTATCATAGGCCCCTTCTTTTTTGATAACGCTGTCACAGGAAACGCCTACTTGCGTAGCTCAACGAGGAAGCATTCCCCAGTGTCTTGAACACAGATGGAGATCTCCCAACATGGTTCCAGCAGGATGGTGCTCCTGCCCATTACAGCATCCGGTAAGAGAGTGGCTGCACCGACAATTCCCTGGTCATTGGATAGGAAGTTGAGGGCCTGTGGAAGGTGGCCGCGAGAGCCCGATCTCACACCCGTTGGATTTTTATCTCTGGGGTCACTTGAAGGCGTTGGTCGACGCGGAAAAATTCAGAGTGTTGCACATTTGCGGGAGCTCATTATCGACGCATGTAACACCATCACTCCTGATACCATTCGCCGTGTGTTTGCTAACTGGATATCTCGTCTGCATTCGTGTATCAATAATAACGGTGGACACATTAAACACGTTCTGTGAATAAAAGCCGTTTTTATTGCCGTTTTCATTGCCGTTTTTATCATTTTGCCCTATGGTTCCAGACTTATGGGACACCCTGTATATAGGTCAAACCGTGAAACATTAGATATTAGGGTAAAACAGCATAAATATGCGTCTAAAACAGCAAATGATTCTCATGCATTGTTTAACCATATGTATAGATGTAATCATAGTATCAAGTGGGATAGTTCTAAAGGCTCGTTAAAAACACAGATATAATTGAAATATTCTGACCCGTGAGTCAATTGTAGTATATAGTATATATAAAATAATGAATATTATTACATGAAGTGTTTTTTTTTATTTAAAATGTCCCGAAAATAGTGTATTTTGATTTAATTTTTAACACTGACCCATTATCAAATTACCAATAAATCAAATTCACCCAGTTTCAAAAAAGGTTGCCTACCACTGTTCTATGTAGAATGTGCATTTATCCATTTTAAAAATAATTTCAATAACAGTGCGGGAATGTATAAAATTGACAATATCCTGTTAAAATACCTTTTGCCTCTAATTAACTCTTGTTAATCAGGTGCTATCTTTTTATTTTCCGTCGCGTTGTACATATGTGTATTAGGGTTATAACTTTTTTACAACCTAATATTCCTGTAGTTTAATTCGATGAACTTTTGCCTAAAAACAAAGAAATGAACTTTCATTTTAATATCTTTTTAGAAAAGGTCACCCCGAAATCAAAAAATTGATTATTGCATACGTAACTTTATTGCATATTCCATGTAATATAATAAAAAACTCACAACATAATCGTTATAATACTTGTACATATATTACTGCTTATTGCTTCGAATAACCGAAGTTGCAGTTTGTTTTTGTTTCTGCAGGCAGCATACAGTTCCTGCATAACTTTGATTGCACGTTCTGCACACTGATTACTTCTTGGTATCTTGAGTGGGGATGGCTCCTGCTTCCAGTGATTTTCCAATGAGTTCAATGCTTTTTTGTAAGGTTTCAATATTTCTGACAAGTTCTTGAAGTCATTTTCATTGTACATCTGATTAGTAAACCAATATTCTGCCCAGTTGTATGAAATGAATCTGCATACCTTCTCCAAAGTCTTCCTTGTTGTAGGTATAAGAATAAATGCAAGGATAGCTAGAATGGCTCTTGAATGCCACCTCGCATTGCTGATGTTTGGAATTTTCTGAAAGTTAATCAAAGGAAAATTCCCTTTTTCTTCAAAGAATCTAAACACCCGTGTTAGATGGTACAAAAACTTAATATCATCTCTCCATCCTGATTTCTCGAGGACCTCTTCTGTTCATTAACAAACTGTGCCTTTAGTTCCTCATATTCGTCACCAGTTGGGATACAAATGGATATTCGATGTTTGGAGAACTGGTGTTAGCACCAAGATCTTCGTCCATTACCAAACGGAGAATCCTGTCCAGAATGTGATGCTGACAACTGATAAATTGTGGTTTGCAGATACCCTTCTCTGAGAACATTCGTTGCAATTTGACAACAACTCCACTCTTTTTCCAGTGTTAACACTTGTTGTATCAGCAACGATCATTTTTATTGCATTCCATAAGGTGTATTCATCAATAACTTTTGCAATTCCTTCAGCAATAGTTTCAGCCTTGCCATCTTTCAGACGCAATGCATCCAATTTTACTTCGGTTCTTTCATTTTTAAGTACCACTACTTGATACTCATTTTCCTCAATGCGCTTTCCATCAAAATGTAAGACCACTCTTCCATCTGTAAATTTTCAATCATTTCCTCCTCCAATTTAGCAGCCTCTTTGTATGCTGACTTGTAAATTGCTGCTTGACTTGGTGTTGGAATGTCAATACCATCAAGTGACAACTGTTTGCATATTTTAGCGGCTTTACTTGTTGATACTCCTGTGGATGTCACCAAGTTGGTTGCAACTTTACTTTTGTTATGTCTTCTGGTTGGTGGAGTAATACTATCATCTTCATTTTCATGCTCGCTCTCTTCAAATTCAGTACCACTACCACCAGATACATGATTGTAAGATGTTGATGCTGATTCAGCAGGCAATTTTCGTCTCTTTGAAGGGTGAATCGTTTCTTCACTTGCAACTTGACCTGTAGAGTACCCCACTTCTCCTTTGCTTTCCACTTGAAGGTGGTACAGTCGTTTGTCTTCCGAGGATAACCATTGGCCATTTACTTTAGTGATATCAAAAAGTTCATTCAGGGCATCATATTTTCCCCTCCTGACACATTCATCATAAGTCTTCATCACCTTGTCAAGCTTTGCTCGTATTACTTGATCTGACACATGCGGAAAATTCAATTTATTCTTCCATAATTTTGTAACTTCTTTGGAAATTTCCACTATTCGCTCCTTTCTTCCTTTGATTTCTGTTCCAAGAAACTGGTACCGTCCAATGATTTGGATTTGGAGTGGCATTCTGCATTTTTCTTCTTGTGAAGATTCTTCTAAAGGCACACTTCCTCTTCTTCTATGTGACTGCTGGAATCTCACCAGATTATTGGTCCAGATATCCTTGTTCTTCTGTATGGTAGTATCACTTTTCTTGTGTGACATTATATTGCTTCTGAAACAGATATAAAAAGGTATTAAGTTGATTTGTTTGTTTGTTTATATATATATTATATATATATAATATTAATATAATATATAGAAATAATATAATAATTAGAGGGCGGATTTTTAGGTGAAAAAATATGACCAAATATTTATTTTTTAGGTGATAAAATTTTGGAAAATATTTTTAGAACATCCATAGAACGTCTCACGAAAATATTTATCACCAAATATTTTGGGCTCTATATATTTTTTGAGTTTGACTCCCCTCTACAAAACATTCTGGATACGCTTTTGTTTACGTGTTAAAATGGAAGAAAAATTCAACAAATTATTATGGTTAATAAATTTAAAAAATGTTCTGGAATGTTCAAGAGTGCAGAAGCGAATTCCACATTTCGCTACGTTTTTTAATTAAGCGAACATATTATAAATAATAAAAGCTTACCTGAAGTTGAGTTGAACTGAACAGTTGAGTAACTATTGCGCAATACTGGACACAAGTGATTCGGTTGATTTCATTTCGTGCTTTTATACAATTTGCGAGTGCATGAAGAACAATGTCGTGTGTTCTAGAATTTTCTTGTATGGGTGGATTGATATTAGTCATCGAATTTGAGCACCGGAAGTGATGATTTTTTCGGGCGATCTCACGATATATTAGCGTACTGAAAAATTCGAAAATATTTTTTAGGTTAAAACCTAAAAGTCCGCCCTCTAATAATAATATATTTATATACTTATGAGTAGTAACGTAAATATATGGTTATGGTGATTCAAACTTTTGATTTGTGGGTGACCTTTTTTAAAAACTGAGAGGAATTAGGGTCTTTTTCATTGTTTTTAAGCAAAAGTTCATCGATTTATGATACAGGAGATCTTTTATTTGAAAAAAAGTCTAAAAGTTATAACCCTAATGTGTATATTTTTGTCATCTCCCCTTCTCCCTTCATTCTCTGACGAGATGTACTTTTGAATACACGAAAGGCCTTGGAATAATTTTTCTTTTTCCTTGTGGATTTGCATCATTCATTCATTTTACGTGTTTAATTGTGAAATTCAGCCCATATATATATATATATATATATATATATATATATACCTTAACTTACAACCTTACAAAGGTTTCGCGCGATGATTCCTCATTTCGCGAAGGTCAAGCTTGTCGCCACTCCTCTCGAGTTGGCCTGGTGAAGCAGTGAGTTGGTTTCTTGTGCTCTCCACCTCACATAGCCAGGTATGCCCGGCTCATCGGGGATTGTTCTGAGCCAGGCGTCTAGTCTTCTTTTGAAGATGTCCACTGCAACTCCCTTCGTGTTTCTTAGGTCTTTGGGCAACTGATTAAACAGTTTTGGTCCTCTCACTACAAAACTATTTTCTTTCAGGGTTAACGATGTTCCCTGTCTCGCCTTCAATTTGGGAATACGACACAGTCTACCGTTTCTACCTTCCACCGTTGTTTGGGGAGTTATAGGGTTCAGAGTAAGATTAGGGACTAGTTTCTCCTTTATTTTCCCAAGTGTAAATAATGGTGTATCTCTCTCTTCTCCTTTTCAGTGAATATAGGTCTTGTTCGCGTAACCTTTCCCAGTAATTTAGTTCTTTGCACCCATTGATCTTGGCTGTGAAGCTTCTCTGGATCCCTTCCAGCTGCCTAATGTCTTCTTTTTTATATGGGGATGTTAGGACCGAGCAGTATTCCAATTTGGGTATGATTAGGGTTTTTAGTAGAGGAATCATTACATTCCTATCCCTTCGTTTAAAGGTTCTCAATATCTATCCAGTTATTCTCTTTGCTCTGTTTACTGCTATCTTATTTTGTGTTTCAAATTTCGCATCATCTGTCATTACAACTCCTAAATCTTTTGCTCTGGAATTTCTCTGAAGTTCCTGTCCATTTGGGGTATAATATTCCATGGATTTTAGGTCTTCTCTTTTCCCGTACTGTAAAGCTGAAATTTCTCGGTGTTAAACTTCATATTGTTGTCTTCCGTCCACTTGTAGATTCTGTTCATGTCGATTTGTAGAGATCCTATATCTTCTGGGTTTCTTATTTTTCTACTGATCTTTCTGTCATCCGCAAAGGATGTTACTGCGCTGTCTCTGGTAACGTCCTCATCTATGTCAGTTGGCATGATTATGAAGAGTAGTGGAGCTAATACTGTTCCTTGTGATACTGACTTGAGGACCTCTGATTCTGATGAAGACATTCCTTGTACTGTAACGACTTGCCGCCGCTCACTAAGGAAATTATATATCCATTTCTCTATTTTTCCTGTTATTCCCATATATTTCAGTTTATGTATTATGATTCCATGGTCACACTTGTCGAACGCTTTAGCAAAGTCTGTGTATAGTACATCATAGTTTTCATTACTTTCAAGTGCATCAATAATGTTGTTGTTGTGTTCCATTAGTTGTGATAGGCATGATCTGCCTGACCGAAACCCGTGTTGGTTATCATTGAATTTTTTCTGAGTTTCCAAAAAGTCATAGATTTTCTGTCTAACTATTCTTTCAAATATTTTAGTGAGATAAGATGTAAGCGACACTGACCTATAGTTTTTGTGGCCTCAGATCGATCTCCTCCTTTATATATTGGGACTATGTTTGCGCTCTTCAGGATGCCCGGTATTTCTCCCATATCTAGTGATCGTCTCCATATCCAGTATAGGGGCTCAGCGATTGCATTCTTGCAGTTTGATCAGTGTGACATTCCATTTATCCGGTCCTGCCGCTGAGTGTGTTTTAGTTTCCCTATGGCTTGTGTAATATCATCCATCGTAAAGTCGAAATCCGTTATACTTTCCCCTTGTGTCTTTCAAAGAACGCGTTTCTATCGCATATCAATTTGTCAGTTTTTGGGATACTGAAAGATGATTCGTACTGAGCTATTAATATTTCAGATAATATATATATACACACACAGTGTGTGTGTGTATATACTATCACTAATTTTCAAGAGGTCGATATTCATATCTGCAAAAACTGTTTGAGTATCATGAAAATATATTTTATATTCATTTAAAATATATTTTATATTGAATCAAGGCGATCAACCTCAAATTAATCCTTCTAAATTTAGAATTTCTAATTTGTTTTTGAGGGTACATTTTGGGGGAAGATTTTCTTTCTTTTGGGTATCGAAGTTTTTTGTCAGATGATATAATAACTTCTATTGATGATAGATAACTTCTTTAGATAGAAGAAATGGTCTTTAAAACTTTTTCTTCGACTGATTTGAGACAATAGAAAATAATAATTTTATGTTCTATGTCCTATAGTCTTATGATTGCGGGAAGTCTTTGTTTTATGTGAATAAATTGAAAGGAACCTTCGTTACGAGGGCGGTATAAAGGTCCCACGTTGTTTTATTTGTTCCCACAACTATCGATGCGCCTACCCTTTCTATGTAACCTTCAGCTACACTTGTTATTTTATTAGGGTTGATACAAGGGTTGATACAAGGAGGAGATTGTAGACACCAATCGACCAGGGAAGTGCTGTTAGGCAGGAGACATGGAGTGCTGGAACTCCCGTTTCTACTTGTCAATGTCTTCCTTAGCTGATCTTTTTCCGTGTTTCATCTATCCTGTGAGCCGTCCAGCATGCTTTCAAGCACACACTCCTCACTACACATACATGCATCTTACACACTACACAATCTTTTCAAAATAATAAAAAAAGGGCTTTGTTTTAAGAGCATCGCAGACCTTGATTTCGACTCTCTCCTTCTTCTAGGGGGGGGGGGGGGGGGTATTTATGCAGGCGCTTTCCCTTGGACCCTGCTTTCTATGATACATAAAAGAAAGGGCATTTGCGAGATCTTTCCTAACAAAGGGGAGACACCGCACCTCAGCTATTTCTCCTGAATGCTTGAATCCGTTTACTTGCATGACTAACGCCCTTTGCTCACAGGTAACACCGTTTCCCTATGTAATCGAACTGAAGACACTAAAGTAAGGGATTCAATGATGCTGGTATTAATAATTAATATTAATAATAATCTATGGATAAGCACAACAGGCCGCATTAGTTTGCTCTGAGCGCTGTGCCGAATCTGGCTCTTCTAACTGAGTATTATCCGTTTATCTGGAAAAGGGCTTTGTTTCGTTATTTAGCCAAGTTTCGCTCGTGATTAGCAGGAAAATTTAAATTTTAATTAAATCAGAAAATCTACAAGCTATTCATAATTTTTCGGCAAACTACTAATGTTCATATTATGACTAAATTTATTTTCGAAAACATAATAATGAAATGAGAATTACCTTTCAAATTAAATCATTAAAAAAAAAAAAATACCTAAAATGAAAATTGACAGTTAAAAATTTTTGTCGGAAAATTAAATTTTAATTCAAATTAAATAAAGTGAGAGAGTAAATTAAAAAAAAGGTAAAGAAATTAAATGGGAAGATCTACACAACTGAGTGCTATCCATTTTATCTGTAGTTACACACACAACACACACACACACACACACACACACACACACACACACAAAACCTAATATATAGTTTGAGTTTGAAATGGAGTTATTGTATGTAAATATATATTTAAATATACTTCCCCGGGGTACGTCATTGCCATGTTGCAATACCTCTTCCTGTTCGATCAGCGACGTTAAGCGATATTGGGTCTGATTAGTTGATGTAAGGATGACTAGGTGTTTCATATTTCAACTTTTTTTAAAAACATGGAGCATAGCTCTTATATTGTGAGAAATACTGCATTGATCATAAATATAGCAAAAAAATTAGATTGGCAATTATTTCGGGTACCCGCACCCCCCTTCAAAGACGGACCCTCCTTTTGTACTGCAAATCCCCTACTTTTCATCATGAAAATGCTTGTAACTCCCACATCTCTAATCCGATCTTTATAAATTTGGTACCAAATTGTAGAGGAGATCAATACGCATCTAAATAATACTTAATAATGTGGTTTAGTGAATGTTTGGGCAGTTTTATTCAAGTAATTCTATTTTTAGTTATATTTATTCAAGTGTAACGAGTGCACTACCAGTTGATTCTGTATGCTTGTCTGCTAGTAGCCACTAATACTTGTGTAGTGCCATCTATTGAAGTATGCAGTAACTACGATTTTGATGAATGTAGCTGTCGTTCGTTGGTTGGTGTTTGTGTATAGTGTGGTGCTCGTTTTAAGTTTTGATTTATCAGAGCAAACAAGCATACATATTCAACTGGTAGTACACTCGCTACACAAGTAATTCTATTTTCATTTTCTGCTACCTTTTCTTTTGTCCTTTGCTGTGTACAACTCAATTCACAGACACCTAATGTTTTGATATTTTTTTCAGACTTTGTTCAGTTTATGAAACTAAAAAATAGTGTAATATGTCTAAGCATAGGCCTGTTCTAAGAAAAGATCTAAGTTCATATGACTATATGGGCATGTTAAAAGATGATATTGTTGCTTCGGAGGGGTGTATGCTCCTAACAAATGGAGGTGCTATTAAGCATTTTTAATTTTTTGAGAAGAGCCCAAATGAATACTGCTAACGTATCAAAGAAGAAAAACATTACATTTTGGCAGTTTTGAAGAAAGTAAAGACTGCATGGGACATGGCTACAATTCCTGCAAAAGACGTTGTCAACAAGCATAACACTCAAGAAAGATGTTGCTTGATATCATAAAACAACATGAATCTCTCTTGAAGAATAAAGGAAGAAAGAACTTTGAGTCACAGAAAGAGGCCCTTTTGGATTGCATGGATAAGCTTTTTGACATAGCAAGGCAAGATGCAGTAGAAATAATTCCGAAGGACAGAATGAGATCAACGACAGATAAAGTGGCAGATATAAAGTTTTTGGAAGATCAAAGAGGTCCTCGAAAATATTGTCTAGGCTCAAAAGATAAAATCTATACTGCTAAGTTTGTGAGGAAAACAGAGAGAATGCAATCCGGAAAAATAACGGCAGAGAAAGAATTGGAGAGACAATCTTTGAAAGAAAAAGAAACATCTATGGTCAACACATCAGAAAGTTCCAGTACTGAATCAACCGACGTTGACGAATTTATCGCAAAGGCTGGACCTTCGGGAACAGTTAACATATTCAAATCAGAAGTGGTGTCTAACACAGCTGATCGCTTGAAACTAACGCATGGACAGCGAACCGTTTTTGCTTCTGTGGTGGCAGCTGAATGCGGAAAAAATATAGATCAGATGGCAGTATCACGAAGCACATCCCTCAGAGCTGCAAGAAAGTCAATAAAAATAACATTTGAGGCCATCAAAGCTGATTTTGTTCCACCTGTATATTGTTTAATCCATTGGGACAGCAAACTCTTTCCAAATGTCTCAGGTGGAAAGCATGATAGACTAGCGATTCTGATATCAGGTGATAATTCAGAAAAGTTATTATCTGCGCCAAAAACAGCTGACTCTACTGGCTCAACTCAAGCATCTGCGGTTTTTAACTCCATTAAAGACTGGAAATTGGAGAAAAACATCTATGGGATGGTATTTGATACAACAGCCTCAAATTCTGGGTGAATAAGAGGCTCCTGCAAGATGTCAGAAGATCTTCTGGACAAAAAGTTACTCTGGCTAGCCTGCCGCCACCATATGACTGAAAGATTTTTGTTCGCAGTCTTTACCAAAATATTTGGGAAGGCCAATTCTCCGGAAAATGAAAACTTTAAGAACTTCAAGGAAAATATGTGGGATAAGATTAATACTAATCTCCCATATAAGAAATTTGTAATCAAAGAACGATATCTTCGTGAATTGAAAGATATTTCAATAAATTTTATGAAAGATATCTTCAAAGATGATAAAGCTTTTCCTAGAGATGATTATAGAAAGGTTGCAGAAACCACTATGATGCTCCTTGGTGAAGTTCCGCAGCGTGGTGTTCATTGGATCCGACCTGAAACATTCCATCATGCCCGCTGGATGTCAGCTATCATATACACCAATAAAATGTAGCATTTTCGGATCAAGTCGGGTTCGTGGACTCAATGAATGAAAAGCTTCGTAGAATATGCTGATTTACGACCCTTGTTTCTAGCAAGTACTGGCTCTCTTGCACAAGTGCTGCAAATGCACCTGTTAACGACCTTACATTTTATAATGAGCTAGTCAGGTACGAGCAGATCGACATTCATACTGCTGAAGCAGCTTTGAAAGTATTAATTGAACATTAGTGGTACTTGACGGAGGAACTGTCTGTCCTTGCTCTATTCGGCTCTTTATCACATGTTGAAAAAAGCAAGATTGCCAAATAATTTCTACGTTACGACCCACCAGAAAAATTTAACAAAGGGCAGCCAGTCTTTCCCTACCTGAAACAAGGCACAAGAATTCGGCATCTTATTGGGCCAAAATCTTTGTATATTTTCAAGGAGCTGAATTCATCTGGAGAATGGCTAAAAGAAGTCGTCATGTCATGGGAGAGTGACGGCGATTATCAAAGAATGAAGAAAATCTTAACTTCAGCGAGAGTAGTTAATGATACGGCCGAAAGAGGCGTCAAACTTGTAGAAGACTATTTTGGAAACTGTAAAAAAGAGGATGAATTTCAGGAACTGCTACAAGTTGTTGAAAGAAACAGAAATGGGCTACCAGAATTCAAGAGAGAAACTTTGAGTAAACTGATCTGTAGTAAGAGATAAAATTAGGGATAGAATTAATGTAGTGTGGTGTTTTTTTATTTTCACTTTTCACATGTAACCTTTTTGTTTCATAAATCTTTGCCAAAAATAAAAAAAAAAGATGGGGCTTTGCTGAAACCTACTATGTCTATACATGTTACTCTTGTTCTCGGGCTAGTTGTTATCCAAACTACCGTACTGGATCGAAATTTTCCATGCTGCATCAGCAAGGTTGTTCCCACTTTGAATTGATTAGTTGAGGGAATGAATGCTATTGCTTCCACTTAACTTATCGGTTCAAAGCCCATCGCCGCAGAGCTGATCTGAGATGAGCTCTATGGGTGGTGGTCACACCCAAATTGACTTATTACATTTATTTGCAGCGGTTAAAGGATGTCAGTTAATTTACCCGCGATAAAATCAAAGTTTTATGAAAAAATCCTGCAAGGAAATCAGGAAAAAATAAAACTGCTTCAATGGAACTGCCCAAACATTCACTAAACCACATTATTAAGTATGGTTTAGATGTGTATTGATCTCCTCTACAATTTGATACCAAATTTATAAAGATCGGATTAGAAATGTGGGAGTTACAAGCATTTTCATGATGAAAAGTAGGGATTTGCAGTACAAAAGGAGGGTGCGTCTTTGAGGGGGGGTGCGGGGACCCGAAATAATTGCCAATTTAATTTTTTTTGCTATATTTATGATCAATGCAGTATTTCTCACAATAAGGACTAGACTATGCTCCATGAGTTTTTAAAAAAAGTTGAAATGTGAAACATCCTAATGGATGACCGTCCTCTGCGTCCGGATGATGTAGCGACCAGTGGCTCGGATTCCACGTAATGCTGTAGGTACCCCTCGTCACATGACCTTTCATGTTACAAAAGAAGTTAAATAATCCCAAAAACAACAACAAATAGACTTTCCAATTTTTAATTGGTAAATGGCACCAGTTTATGTTTACTCAAATTAATTATTCTTTTTCATTCAATGTATTTTTTTCATTTCATCCATTATTCTTTCCATTCACTTTCATTATCTATACTGCGGCAAATATAATAAAAGGTGGGGGGAGGAACACGAGTAAGTTGGTGGAAAATTTTCATAAGTATACAAACACTATACTATTTTTTATACTTATAAATCATAACAACTGTATAAACTTTATCTTAGTTATGCACGTCACCAATTTAGCGAAAAAGAGTCTAAACACGGTTATAATTGAAAACAATAATTATACAAAAGCTTCACCTTTAAAACCAGTTAGTTGATGACAAACCAAACTATTTCAATATTGTGAAGCAGTGATTCGCCTTTCTAAAATAAATAAAATTTTACAGTTTTTGTTGTAACAAAAGTTTATTATCAGTCCAGGTGCATGATTCTTCAGGAGCAAGATGCATAGTAAGTATATATATATATATATATATATATATATATATATACACACACGATGTTTGTTCAAAACGTATCCGGCCTAATGTGATTATAGACAGAATATGGTACTTACAGGGTTTGGGGCTTAATCTCCATCAAAGTACGCTGCTTCTGAAGCCACAAACTTTGCCCAAGATCCTGCCACTGTTGAAAATATTTTTCGAAAGTACTTTTCGGAATGGCTAAAAGTTCCTCCGTCGAATTTCTTTTAATGGTCTGAACATCATCGAATCGGTGTCCTTTCAGGGTTTGTTTGAGCTTCGGAAACAAAAAAGAGTCGTATGGAGCCAAATCCCGCGAATATGGAGGCTGCTGTACTTCTGGGGTAGCGTTTTTGGTCCCGCATCCCGTTTTGTATTCAAAATGTCTCGCAAAAAATATTTTTTAAGCAAATTTTTTTAGGATGAATTGATTTAGAATGTTCTAGAATTATGTAGGATCCTGTAGAATTCTGTAGAGTAATGTTAAATGTTCTAGAACATCCTAGAAATTACATAACGCTTATAAAATGTGTTTGACCACGAATTGGCAGTTTTTCGGCTGTAGTTATATTGTAAACCTTGAATTAGTGTGAATCCCGCGATTGCTTGACCATACAACTTGAGATTGTGTAATTCAAATAAAATCTGTAAGTATGTCTACTTTTTATAAGAAATCGTTCAGGTGTAAATTGATGCATTTGCGTGAAAGTTTATATATATCTTTTACCTCAATCTATTGATAACACTGGTATGCATATGAAATGTTTTTGTCTGCTGTGAGGGTTTTTCAACTCATATTATATAATTCGACCATGCTGAATTCGAAAATGACATTGGTTTTCCTCAATCAGGTCAGGTTTTTTCTCTATTGGCCATTTATTATAAGTCCAATTTTATCCCCAAATTTATTGATTTTTTTAGCTTAAACACTGTAGATACGAATAATATTATAAGAACACTCGTGAAAAATGAAAACATTGTGTGAATAAATACTTTTATTCCTACAATGAATATGGAAAAAAGTTTATTGAGGAAGGAATGAAGTTTTTTTGGCTTTCCGTCTGTTTTTCTTCGGGCACGTCTCGCTTCAAACACCAGCAATAGTCCGCCAGCATATTGATATCCTAGTTTCCCTGGTACCTCTCTTCCATTATTTTGATATCTTGGTGAAATCGTTCACCCTGTTCCTTACTATAATCCCCGCAATTTTCAGGAAAATAGTCCAAGTGGGACCACAAAAAGTGCATTTTTATGGACATGCGCGACCCATGAGCTTTGAAAGCTTCCATCAAGTTTTCGACAACGGACTCGTATTCTGGACTTCTACGCTTGCCAAGAAAATCAGTGACAACTGATTTGAATGCCTGCCAGGCATTCTTCTCAGTTGGAGTCATTGCATTTTCGAACTGAGTATCCTTGATCAAAGTTCGAATTTGAGGACCATCAAAAAACCCAGCATTTAGTTTAGCATCAGATATATGAGGAAATTTACTCTCGAGATATCGGAATGCTGAACCCTCCTTATTCATTGATTTGATGAAATTTTTCATCAAGCCCAGCTTAATATGAAGTGGTGGGAGCAAAATTTTTGTTGGTGGTACAAGGGGCACTGAAACGACATTATGCGACCCAGGTTCAAAATTCTCTCTGGATGCCCATTCACGCTGTGCATAGTGCTTCTCATCCGCTCGGCTATCCCATTTGCAGAGGAAACATGGGTATTTCGTGTATCCCCCTTGCATTCCCAATACAAATGCTACAATCTGAAAAAAAATGAAAATATTTAAAGAATTTAGAGAATTTGTTCTATCAGATAAAAAAATCTATGCATTGGACTGTATCACTTCTGTGGGGAAGTTAAGTGTTCTTATACGCTCTCAAATAACCTTTGGAAAAACAACATAGTCAATAGCAATAGTTTACTTATGATATTAGTATTACCTTCAAATCTCCACAGATCCTCCAGTTATGTTGGTCGTATACGAGAGCATCCAGTAAAATTTTCATGTTATCGTAGCTCTCAGTAAGTTGTACGGAATGTGCTACAGGGACTGATGCAACCCTATTCCCAATGTTGAGAAGTACTGCTTTCAAACTTCGTTTAGACGAGTCTATAAATAGCCTCCATTCTGATGCGTTATATGGCAGGCCCAAGGATTCGATTAGCCCCTCAACATTGTAGCAGTACACTAAGGAAGAGGTATTTTCGTGCACTGCAAAAAACTTGCGGAATTCTTCCTCTCGTTTCCTATACCAGGAGAATGTTGTTCCCGGAGCCAGCAAGTTGTCCTCTCGAAGTCGTGAGCTCAAGATCTCGGCAGCTAATTTGGAAAGTCCTAAATCCCTGGTAAGATCATTAAGTTTGGCCTGGTTGAGAGGCCTCGGCTCATTTGAAGCGGTATTTTGAGGTATATACGACTGGGACTGGTCATTGGCATTGGTCATTGATTCATCATCAGAATCATCGAAGTCCAGGGTTTGAGGTGGGTCGGGTATTGGAATTCCAGGACCATGGGGTACAGGTCTCATAGCAGAAGGAATGTCAGGGTATACAACAATGTGTTTATTCTTCTTGTTAACTCCTGAAAATAGAAACACAGAAACATGGATATAAAACTTGCATATGAAATAGAAGAAGCATTCAGACAGTGGCGGCTCGTGAGGGAAGGCTGCGGTCTGTAAGATATGAAATAGGTCGATGGAGTCTGTATATTTTCTTTCTTTTTCATTCATATTGTCCCTTCGGGGACAATATGAATGAAAAAGAAAGAAAATATACAATCATTGTATATGTAAATGTAACTTGTATAGCAATATGTATGTGTAAATGTATTTTCTATAACAATATGTATATGTAAATGTATGATTACCATTATGGTGAATATTATGCTATATATGGTGAATATTACATTATGGTGAATATTATGTCAAGTTTCATACGAGGATTTCAAAATATTTAAGAAAAATAAATTTATAAGCCCACCTTGGAGGTTTGTCATGCAGAAATAGCAATCTGTCACGTGATCCTTTCCTTCTCTCCAAATCATGTGAATTCCAAAAGGCAAAGATTTCGCTCTGCCTTTGCTCCATCTTCTCAAATTTTCAATGCACGTCTTGCAGCACATATGAGGGGAGAAATTTTTGTCCTGGTCCCCTAGCTTAATTCCAAAGTATGCTCTATACATTGTCTTCACAAATTTAGTGATTTGGGACTGGTTATTTGGCATGGTAACCGTCCCACATATGTAGCAGAATCTATTGGGATCATTTTTACACGCTCTATTCATTATGAAATATTTTATCTACAGTATATGCCTGAAAAGTAAAAAAAGATATTATACAAGTGAAACAAGTGATGATAGATGTTACTGTTCCAATTCCGCTTTGACAAAATCACGAAAAATTCTATTTTACTTATGAGGCCATAGCCGAATAACCTGAGCTGATTGAGAAAAATGGATTGCAGATTCGAAATCAGCAGGAAAAACTCTATAAGAATCACTTACAAAACCCTTGACAGCAAAATTGATGCATACCAGTGTAAGCCATCATAAAAATTTCAGACCTCTACATAAAATACTTTTTCCACAGCTGAGGGAACAATGAAGTATGGTGAAAAAAAACGAATATCCTAAATCCTAAATGTGTTAATGCCTGATTGTAGAACCTTTTGTCCGAGATATTTGTACCACTGTTTAGTAAGGGAACAGCCGTTCGCAGTATAGAAAGCACGGAAGCGTGGAAGAGGTCGGCCTAAAACAGTTTACACTCAAGACAATATAGCAATGATCGAAATGATAAGCCTATCTCAAGAGGATCGACCTGGGTTAGTCTAGGGTGTGTCAATTTGGGAGGTGAAAATTAATTTTTGCCAATTCCTTCACTGAGGGGTTTTAAAAATATGTTTTTGGATGTGAAGAATTCAAATCTGCTATTATTTTTGTGATTGCTCAACACTTAGCTTGGTAAATCTACGTTTGATTAAAAGGCACATAAATTGCTCTCGGAAAACAACATTTATTAATTTTAGCTTCTCAAAATGTCAGGTAATGCTATAAAAATTTTAGTTTCTCTGCATAAAACATATCCTAGTAATCATAAAACATATCCTTGTAATCATAAAACAACATTAGAAAGTAATGACATCAGTAAAAAAAAATATTTAAACAACAAGTTTCATCAAGTCTTGCTTTGATTCGTTCTTGGACATCAGCCGCCGACTTGCTTCTTGGCCTCTGATATAGCCCTCACGTTTCTCATGTGTATACACCCTGCCTGCTGCCTCTGTGACTTGTTTCACACACCTCTCTATTGACTGAGCATGACAGGGCCACTGTGGAACTTGCATAGGCTTGTCAAAGAACTTCTTTACTTCCGCTGTAGTCAGTTTACATGTCAAAGGAGGTTTAAATACCCCGTCAGGCCAGTCTGTCAGCTTCAACACGGAAGAAGCACTGGGGTTGATGGAAGGTGTTTTCCTGGGACGTATAGAAAGATCTCCAAGTGTGTCATAATCTCCACCCCTCATGTCAACAATCTTTTGGACACCAGCTCTCCTCTCCTCACTGTCATCTGAGCACAAGAGTGTCTGGATTATCATTTCGCTGAATGCATACCATGCTGAGCGCTTGATGGTTGGCAAAACAGCATCCACTACAGCCTTCTTTTGCAGCCTAACTAGCCGCAGCTGAAACAAGATGTGGCGTGGGCCTTCCACCCAAGAGTGTTTTACTTTGATGTTGAACCAACAGGGGTAGTACACACCAACAATGTATTCCACTATCAGTCTTAAGTTGTTGAGGGTTTTGCCTTTAAGGCCATGTTTTGAAACCCATATGCGACAAACCTGTTTGCTGTTGTCCACTAGGCTCACTGGACCAATTTCAAGAAGGGCCAGATCTGTGGGAAGTTCTCCTGTCCTTATAGCCTGTGTGATCCTATACCCGTACGCTTGATCAGTAGAGAGATCCTTTACGACATTGTCACTCAGTGAAGTAAGAGTTTGGTGAATGAAGGATCAATTTCAAGTTCGGTTGCAGTGTCTAGCATCTTGCCAATGTTACCTGTCCACTTGTTGTTAGACAAGGTCTTCCCATCCAGTGCTGTGATCAAGTGTCGCAGGGGTAACTCGTTAATGTGGAGGGCACAAACCAACCAGATCAGCTTACGGCAAAGCTTGACCTCTACCCAATGCATGGAACCACCCTCCCAGCCAGTGTTAACATTTGTAGAATCACCTCCAATGGCCTGCAGGCTTTTATCAATGCCCTTCTTCTTCATGAAATCTACAAGATTATCAGCAATAACTTCAGCAGGTTTTTTCTCGTTGAGCCTTTCTCAGGAGTGAAGTGGTAGAGATATCTTCCACCTGGCTCACTGCACACAGAATAATGCTCTTCTTTGATGATGCTGGGGAACTGACGATCTGAATTGTCTGCTTTCAGCATAACTTTAGTTGTATCTTGACGGCCGTCAAAGAAGATGCAGTCAATTTCACCCTTCTTACAAAGATCATCAAATTCCTGATCCAGGGATCTCATAACTTTTTCTTGGGCCCTCTTGACTTTATTGTGATCAACTACAAGTCTCTTTTCTTCTTCAGTGATCAAGCCAGCATCCATAAAGGCAGCAGTGGTGATGGCAGCTGTGGCACGCAGGCCAACACCATATCTGATGCTATGCATAGCAACATTAGGTATTTCTAATGTGTTGTACTCTGGCTTTTTATTGGAAGTTGAAGACGTGCTTGGTATTTCTAATGTCACTTCATAACTTCCATCCTTTCCATCTTGAGCATCAGCTATTTGTTCTTCATTTTCATCATCAGAGAAAATTATTTCATTTGATGGCATTGAAACATCCTGCTTACTTGTCTGCTTATATTCAGCAAGCCTTCTTCTTTCGTCTCTTGCCGCTTCTGCTTTTTGACTTGTCTGTTGTGCTCAGGTTGATCTGGCAAGCAGGGCCGGATTAACCATTAAGCAAAATAAGCCCGTGCTTAGGGCATCAAGGGAAGGGGGGCACCACAGAAATTTTCCATTGTCGGATTTACCATGGATTTATTATACTATTATAATCGCGGATTATAGCCTATAAGCTGTTGAAAACTGAATTATATATATTCATATATAGTATTATTTTTTTTCATTGTTTGAATTTGTAGTGAACAACAACCCTTTTGAGAGAATAAATATATTTCGTTGTAATCACACACTTTACGCTTTGCGTTATTATTTTGTTTATATCAAATCTTTGAGCGCCATATTAAAAATACATATAGATTAAATATTTTCGTGTGCTATAGGAAGTTATTCTGAACGTGTGATTTGTGCATATAATATTAAATATATATTTTACATAATCATTTGGTATTGTTTTACAGAAAGATTTAGGTTTATAGAATTGTAATATAAATTAATATTAAAATAAAAGAAACTATAAACTCTCTATATTGCTGTTGTATCAAGTGATGTTTATCACGGCCATTATAATAATAAGATATACTGACCTAAGTTAATTAGCGTTGAAGAAGTTTATCTGTTGCTCTCTCTTCTTCTCTAGGGTAAGTCTATGAAGTGTACTTTATTTGTATATATAACAATATTTTATCATACACGTATCTTTATTTTATAATTTATTTATCTATTGTCATAACAGTATAAAAGAATTTAGATTGTAATAACCAGAGTGAATAATTTGTAATGTACAGGGTGGGCCGTAAGTTTCCATACATAGGAAAAATAAACATTTTTTTATGGACAACCATTTTTATTTATATAATATGCTCTACATGGTTGCCATTGTTTTGAAAACACATTTCAATACGTGTTCCCCACTGTTGATGAACACGCATTAGCACAGTTGACGTTATGCTTGTAATGGCGTTGGTGATACGTTCCTTTAGATGATTTATGTCTCGTATTTTTTCCTGATACACCATGGCCTTCAAGTGCCCCCAAAGATAGAAATCAAGGGGGGTGAGATCTGGGGATCTGGGAGGCCACTCCACAGGACCACGCCGACCAATCCAAGCATCCGGAAACTGCTGATCCAAATACCGACGCACGTGAAGACCATAATGAGGTGGAGCTCCATCTTGCTGGAAGTAAACTGGGAAGTTACCTTCCTCGTTTAGCAGGGATGGGAAAATCTCTTCTTGCAACATGTTAAGATACCTTTCGGCATTAAGATTTCCACTGACAAAAATTGGTCCAATAATTCTGTCACCCCATATCCCGGCCCACACCATCACTTTACCGGCACCTTGCATCTTCGTCGGACTCAGCCAGTTAGGGTTAGCATTACTCCAATAACGTATGTTTTGCCGATTAACCTCTCCATTGACGTAAAAATTTGCTTCATCAGTAAACAAGATCTTACAAACGCATATTCTTAGGGTATCTGAAACATAAAAACAAACGTTTAAATTTTCCTATGTATGGAAACTTACGGCCCACCATGTATATATAACATCAAACGTAGTTAGGACAATTTAGGCCCTAAGCAAATGTTCATATTTCCTATAATTAAATATTGTGTTTTAAATAAATAAATAAATGTAAATATAAAATGTGGCTCGTTAATAGTGAAATGTTAATATTGATATTTTTATAGATTGCGTATTATTAATTCTAATGTTAAGTATTTTTATTTTATAGGTTTTGTTTCATTTCAAAAAATAAAATTTTATTTTATGGTTTATTTTTGTTTATATTTTGAATTACATATATATGGGGCACCAAAATCTTTTAAGTGCTTAGGGCCTCTAAAGGTCTTAATCCGGCCCTGCTGGCAAGCCAATTGATGTGGTCCAATAGAACCAGACTTGTCTCTCTGACCTTTAATGAAAGCAAGTTCCTTCACAGGGATCTTCATCTCCCTAGGGCATGTACAGTTAATGTGAGTTTCGTTTTTGCAACCAGCATCTGCAAGGCAGCCAAATTCAGAGCAGAGAACAATTTTACACTTGCAACTAAGGATGTCAAAAAGTTTGTCAAGTTTTGCAATGAAAGCCTCTTTGACATGTAGCTTTCCTCTCCCAAGGGATATGTTTTTGGCCTGCTCCCAGCTCTCTTGGATCTTGTTTAAGATTGTGACTCGTGAATTTACAACGGGGGCTACAAAAGAACTGTTTGCTCGTTCCCACTTTTCAAGCACTTTAGGGTAAATGTCCTTTGCAAGACTGGCTGCTGGGTAGTTTCTCACATCCTCACCACTTTGTTCTCTTAGCAGTAGCCCATATTTCAGAACGTCTCGCAGAGTTGGGAGTTCAGAGGGCAACAACTCTCTACCAGTTCCAATTAGGTTGCTCATATGTGTGAATGTCCCCAGTCTTGTCCTCCTTTTAGAAGCCATTGTAGGTCAATTCCCACTGGTTAGGATGGTAGCACTGACGGACAAGTAATCTTCAGCACAATGATGAATATGTTTCAACCTGTGAAATAAGCAAAAAGAGCAGTGCATTATATATACAGCATATATAATTATTAATATAATAATTATTATATAATTCCACAAAAAAGTCAAAAAAGTCACTATTTTTATGTAGCTTCTTACCAAGCAAAACTAAATTATATTAAATTAACAAAAATATCTTTAGAATTCCTAAGTCATGCTGCAACTTTTTAGCACCCCTCATATTTGGAATTTGAAAGTTGAAAAATTCGACACACCCTATTCCAGCAGTTCCGGCAACGTTTCTTCAAGAAATATCCGATAAACCCGCCCGTCGAGTCGGGCAGGCAGCAGGTACGGCCCAATCAACTTGCCATGGACGATACCCGCCCAAACATTGACGGCGAACCGTTCTTGATGAGCATGCACCCGTGTAGCATGTGGATTTGCGTGCGCCCACACGTAAGAATTGTGCATGTTAAACACACCCTCACGTGTGAAACAGGCCTCATCTGAGAACAGCACATAAGCCGGAAAATTAGGCTGCACCGCTGTCTGCTGCAGAAACCAGCGTGCGAATTCCACACGAAGAGGGTAATCCCGAGGTTGTAATGCCTGGACTCTCTGACGATGAAACGGATGTAACTGCTGCTCGTGCAACACTCTCCAGACCAGGTCGTGGTTCACACCGAGGATACGTGCAACACCTCGCGTGCTTGCGCTTGGATTGTCCTCAAATCGCCGTTGGATTTCTTCTTCCATGTCAGGAGTGCGCACGTTTCTCTCCCGACCAGTGTCATGCATGTTTGCATGGAATGTTCCAGTTTCTCGCAGTCGCCGATGCAAATGCGCAAACGTTTGGTGGTTTGGCACACGTCTGTTTGGGAAGCGCTGTCGGTACAACCTCACAGCAGCTCTTCCGTTTCCATTGGCAGCCCCATACACCATATGCATGTCAGCCATCTCAGCAGTCGTGAAGCGCTCCATGTTACGCGTACTACGTCCGATTTAAGAATGCCCGCGGCAAGCGCGAGTCTAGCCCACTTCACCTTTTAGCCAATTGCAGCGGCGCCCTCTCGCGCCGAATGGTGACGTCAGCGGACATACACTTATAGACGAAAAGGGTTTGTCTTGGTGTTGCCTATCCCCCATTACAATTTGTACAGAAAGTTTTCAAACACCCTGTATATATATATTTGAATTGCTGATTGCACTTCATTTTATCAACATATTGGTACAACAGTACATCAATATTAACTTGTGAACTGTCAAAAATATAAACCACATTTCAACGATATCAACTCTGCATCAACAGTAGATCCATCAACTGTGGTGTGTGTGTGTATATATATATATATATATATATATATATATATATATATAATGGAAAAGCTCCATTTATCAGTTTTCGATATGTACTTAAAAATCCATATTTGTTAATAATAATAATAATAATAAATAATAATAAATTAATAGATCACTTCTTTCTCCAGTTGTTTTCTTACTCGATTCCTTTTACAACGTTTCGTTCAAACACATTCGAACATCTTCGGAGCTTGTTATAGGAATTACTTCATTTAGGAGCGTGAGAGCACTTAAACGCGATGAAAATTTTCCAGGAATGTCAACGATCTCTTCTTCATGGCAGTTGAACCACGCGTTACAGTTCGCTCTCCAAAATTGAGCACCACAACTGTCATTAAGAACACAGTGTTGCATTCATTGAAAGCCTTTATTGCATATAAGCACTGTCGCATTCCTAAACGAAGTAATTCCTAACAAGTTCCGAAAATGTTTAAATGCGTTTGACCAAAACGTCAGCAAAAGGAATCGAAAAAGAAAATCGAGAAAATCATTGAAAAAATTACCAACCTAATTTATAACTCAAGAGTAGTCCCTCTAATAGTATTACTAATAATAATAATAATAATAATAATAATAATTCAATAACATTTATGAATACTGAGCTTCAGTTTCATTATAAATTTCTCCCAATATGCATTGGTAACACATTTTTCGTAGCTTTGAATATTCAGAAATCCATGCCTTACTTACGCTAGTAGTAGTTTGGGCATTTATACCGAGGGTGGTAGGGGGTAATGGGGCGAGGGGGGAGTGGAATGCCATTTAGGGGCGGGGAGTGACCAGGGGTGGTGTAAGAGGGAGAATGAATGCCAGCTGAATATGGCGTATAGTTACCCAAACTAACCTAATCTAACCTGAAAAATAAATAAAATATGTAAATGTGACGTCACACTATGAACTTTAGAGACCACCATTTTAAAAGATAAAAAGTAAAACAAATTGAAATTATATAAGGTTTAGAGACCATCTGATGTAATACAGCCCGCTGACCCAATGCTACTATAAATATAGAGTATAGTGGTTACCGGTAACACTGTCTTAAGCATAAAACCAGTATTAATAATAAGAAAACAGATCATTGAATGAGGTCGAGCGCTTCTATGTACTCGTTACCATCGATGGCGACTGCCTCCACAAGCCAACCTGCTGGCCAGTTCTAACAAGGTGACACACACATGCAACAGTAGTGTTTAAAAAAAAATAAATCTTCCCTTAATCTTATTAAAACTCATACATAGCCATAATTTAAAAATGATTGACGAGTAAATATAAACACAGTTACATAAATATTTATTAACATGTGAAGACATTATTTTTATAAAGTAAACTCACAAATAATGATGGAAATAGTTATATTCTCATTGCTGTGTGTAATACATCCCATTCTTTTAAGAAATAATGCCCCTTTAATGTATGAGGCAATCTATACTCGATATACAGAGCTTTAAGATCACTTAGGATTATTTTTGTTTCTACTTTACAATTTGAAGTAACATTTTCATAATTCTTAATCTTTGAACAATATAGGTTCCAAAGCCTTATCATATACAGTTAATATATATACATATATGGAGTATGTGTTATATATATATATATATATATATATATATATACATATACATACGCGTAGGGAGGAGGGTCATGCGGCCATGGCCACCCATTTTGCATACAGGGATTAGCTGGCAATGCCGGCTGAAATAGGACGCCTAATTGTATATTCTTAGCCATAATGTTTTTACAACCTGGACCAAGATTTGTTTTTGCGGGGTTTATCGTATAATAAAATATGTACCACATTAATTTCCCATTTTGAAGATAAATCCATGGTCCTTGTGCCCATGAGTGGTCTGTATAGAAGAGGCAGGTTTTGTAGGATACTACTTAATGTGACTCGATACTAAAAGTAGTTAATTATGCGGTTGTCCATTGAATATGTATGCGGATGTTCCTAGTAGTCTTAATCACAGGTATTGACTATTCTTTTAGTGTTCTAAAGTACTTAAAATCTTATTTGAGATCGACTATGAATGAAACTCGTCCGAATGGACTCACTTCTGTATGTTCATCATGATATGGCTCTCGATCATGATGCGGCAATCAACGAGTTCTCTCAAGTCAATGGCCGACTTCAATTCGCGTAATTAAAATACTAGAGGACCCGTTATATAGCTTGTAGTCTATATACAATATACTTTATATTTATACAGTATCAATATATGTATCCAAAATATGCGATCTTATACGTGCTTATATAAGTTGTATTGAAAAGTTGGCGATTCAAGAGAAATAGTTTCATATATCTAAATTACAATTTGAAATATGTAACAAAGAACACTGTACATTAATGAACTATAAGAACTTAAGAAATTAAGAATTTCTTATGCTCAAACTTCAATTTATTCTCATGTAATAATTTTTTTAATGTTTTAGTATTATGTAGTATTGGAATATATATATATATATATATATATATATATATATATATATATATATATATATATATATAATATATATATATTATTTATTATTCACTTATTAAGTTTTGTTAATTTGTTTTACATATTAATATTTTGTCTACTGCCCAGTAATATTTTGTTTATTTCCTGGGTTGTGTATTGGGCGTCCGTGATGGGCCCTGGTGGCCCTTTACCGCCTGTTTTTTTATCTTATTACAAAATAAAGTAACAAGCCTGATATTTTTATTCGATATTCCTCAGTTATTGATACTATTTGCATAGAGTATCAAATTCTTAATTGTATGCCGAAAAACATGTTTCATTCAACTCCTCTTTAACAGGATAAACTTGAGATTTTCAATCTTGAGTTTAGCAATAAGAATGTCCTCCCCCCTTCATATATTTCTGGCTACGCCACTGTATACACAACACGTTCTAAGTGAGCGTTTATTCTCTTTTCAGTAGTTTTTTTCAATTCAAAACTGCATAGCGATGTGTGAGGAAATCTTCTAAATCGTAGCCGCTACAAAGAAAGAGTTCCTGCCGATGAACGGTTAAGGCGAGGGATGGTTTGTAACCCTTTAGACCAGCCTCCCAAAACGAGTGGTACTTCTCTGGAGATGTCTCTTCTAAATATTTTATAAGTTCCAATCCATTCTTACCTTGTTCATTTCTACACTTCATAAAATCGTCAATTAAAAATGTGTAGGCATGGTTGAGAACGGTGTCAAAAGAACGCATATCACCAACTCGCGCATTTAATAAAGGTCTCAGATTGAGGAAGGCTGCTATTTCGAACAGTCTATCGAGGGTGAATCAGTAACGAGTGGGCACTATTCCATTATTATCATTATCGTTACTGAAGGTTTTTAGATTAGATAATAATACAATATAAGACAATATGAGGAGGTGCCAATAATCGTTAATCTTGTTGCACTCGCGGTAGTTGGTACTTTATAATTCTCATCAGACCACTTCTCAAACAACACAAAGATTTTCGATATGTCGTCAACATTCAAATAAATAACATTACGTTTGAGGAGGGGAGTGGGTCCGTACGTTTATAATTTGTCTCGATTATATAAGTAATCGCACCACTGTTGCGTTTAAACACTCTCGCTGACTTAGAAAAAGTCAAGGCGTAAGGATACTGCTTAACGGTAGTTCCACCTTTCTTTGTTGCTGTAGGTACAGGTGTTTCTTGGTGATGCAGCGAGGTGACTTCTTGATAGCACGTCACGACACTCCAAGCTCAGACGCTGGTACGAAGTGGGCTGCTTCTCTCAGTTCGTGACACTGACCTGGTAGTAAGTCATACGATCGAGGCAATCCATGTTGTTGATTCGGCGACTCGGTCACGCTGGGCGAAGCGTGTAAGAATATGTACCGACAAGAAAATGCAGTTTTGTGTGGGGAAAAGTATATACAAAAAATTATTTAACACGTTAAATGACTCAATAGTAAATCAATTAACATTGAGTGACTCTATTCGCAAAATAGGCGTGTCCATACCGTTCCACTCTGGGAGAGGAAAAGTACTCGTCACTAAGTTCTATTAAAAAGGTACACAAGCCTTTAGTTATGGCCTCACTAGACACCTCACCTCATCGTGGTAAACGTTGTTGTAATGGTAAAAATATTTTAAGTTGTCCATGATCACCAGGTTGGTGTTTTTTGTTGCGGGAGTGTAATCGGTGATGTGTAACATGACGTAATAAGTTTTGTCGTACCATTCGCAAACGAGGTTCGTAATCTAGGGGCTTTGTTTTTCTTCACTGAACGTCGGGTTTTTCACTTCACTGTAGTTATATTCTTTGACGTAGCTTAAATTCGACACATACTCCAAGACATCTTTAGCATTACGAATCCCTGTAACACCTCGTTGGAATAATTATAAATCACTTGAGTATCCTGATTCGTTAACCTTGCATGAATTAAGGCCAATTGAAAAACTTCAAAAGACGCGTGAAAGGACGGACGTCGGGTATTAACTACATCTTCAGATTTTACAGAGTACCACTTAAAAAAAAAGGATTGCACTCAATATCAGAGGCAGCCATTGCTCTTAAAAAGTTAAATTTGATAGAGGTATATAAACACACACACACACACACACACACACAGGTAATTATGGTAAAACTTAGAATTAAAACTTCACCAGCTGAGGCGTATTCACGACGGCGATAACTGCGAAAAAGTGGCGAAATCGCGCGGCTTTTCATGATAGGCAATTCTGGACAAAGTGTACACATCCTGTCCAGACAGGAATGCCACACACACACTCACACACACACACACACGTTAAAAGAAAATGATATGCAAGCCTAAAAATGTAAAATGATTTGTTTAAAGTACATGAGTGAAATAATTTGTAAAATAAATACTTGCAAATAAGTAAGCATTTGATAATAATAACAATAAACAAGCGAGTCAAAACTTTAAAATAAATAATGAAATAAATAAACTAAAATTTCTCAATAAATTAAATCAAAATATGTTCAGTCTAATTATTCCTCACTGAAACCAAAGTGAATAGTATCGTAGCTCCTAGGTAACCGGTAACGTCTCTTGTAGGTATCGCGACACACTTTAGTCCCTCTAAAGCTCCTTCACACCTTCTAGTTTCTGCGCTTGGAAGTTGTGAGTCCCCACACCCCACAACCAGGTGAAGAGGCACGGTATTGTCATAATCTCTTGGGTCTTCTAAACTTACCAGATCATCAAGAGAGGCGAAGTTGACGATCTGGCGGTTTACCTGTAAGTTTTTGGACCACTCGATACAAATGAGTCCGCGTAAATTCTGTCACCATACTCGTCCTTCATCTCGTCAGTGAGTTCACCGAGGAACTCGACTATAGGAGGCATATATTCACCTTCCTTCACCGTAAACTACCACTGTCGGTATTGGCGTATAGGACCCGTCGACCTAGAAAATGCATTATGCTCCAAAGCTTCGTACGCCTGTAAACCGTTTTAAAACTAGCCACAGCGATGTTTGTGGCGCGGGATGTGTCTGTAGCCAACTCGGTCCAATTGTAACGTATTATGTATGTATTACCCATGTGCACAATCTCAAGAACCTCTTTATCGTCAGCTTTGGCGTAATCTCATATCTCGTCGAAACTTTGAGCTAAATATACATTCCCATTGTCAGAGTTCTGAGCAAACTTGCCCCAAAGACTGGTCAAACAGAGCTTTGCACAGAAGCGCTTGCCAAGGTTTTGTTCAATATGCTCCCGCTCAAGCTGTATCGGCCGCTTTTTCGTCCTCGGTCTCAACTCCCCGTGTAAATCCCAACGCTTCAAACTTTATCTTTCGGGAAGGTGTTGATATAAGGGGTAAAGAGGGCATAACGCTTCTGGAACCTCTACACCTCATAAATCTTTAGTATTCTGTACCCATGACAAAAGGGTAACTTCAACTCAGGACTTGTAAAAACGCCTCGGATCTTTTTCCAGTTAACTTTATGGTTGCACACTAGGGTGTGTTTATGGTATATGGTGAAAAATGCGAAATGAAAATGCAAGGGTGCGGAACTTTATTTTGTGAAGATACATGAGAAAACAGAACAGGCAAAATTTCTTTGTAATCCAACAACATTTAGAGGTTGCCCACAGCTGATAGGTATTTTCAATTTATAGGGCAATGGAAATTTTAATTCTCAGTTTAAATGATAAATTGCATCTCCAATATACATCTCCAATAAGTATTCAGAACAAATATATCGTGTGAGTATATTCACTAAATTCATAATTAACGATTAAAGTACATGACACCTCGAGTGTTGGCGTTCATTTTTTCATCAAAGTGGCTTTGGAGGCTGTCGGCAAGACTTTACGATGTTCTTCGACGATTTGAATCATGAACTGCATCTGCTCTTCGTTCCGAGTCCTTCCAGCCTTCGTGAATTCTTGAATCAATGCTATGCCTCGCTCTGCTGCATCATTCACTACATTTAAGGAATCCACCCTGATCTTTGCTGAACCAAAGCTGGTGTTGTTTTCCCAGTTTGATAGATCCTCTTGCAGGAAATCGACCGGAAGATCTAGAAGGGTGAACAGATTGTACGTATTGGAAGAGCAAAAGTCTGCCAGGGTCTTTCCTCTTGGATCTGGAATCCAAACTCGTCGGGGGGGAGCTTCTGACCCTTCAACGGAATTCATATTCTCTACCATTTTCCGCTTCTCATCATCATCGACTGCAGGATCGAATAGTGCAAGGCCCACGTTTACCTCATTGAGGTACCAGAGATGCCGATTAAAACTCTTGTACCCAGCGGCGTTGGTGTTTTGCAACTTTTGAAGGAGGACTAAGTCGCTTCGTGGAGCGGTTGCTGCTTCTCTTGCTGAAAACCACGGAAGGACGTAATCTTGAGCAACGAAGAGACAGAAGTCCCGCAACCCAGAAATCAGGCGGTCACTGCTACTTGCTCCACGAGATGTTGAAGGACATTGGTTCATGTGCATCGTGAACTGGTATCTGAACATCCAAATCTTGAAAGAGTAAATTCCACGCGCCATCCACCGTGCTCGGTGCAAAGCCCCTGGAGCCATGAACACAGGACTCCGACGTCCGTGAGGTACTCCTCCCAAGAAAATGACTACAAGTTCAAGAAGCTCTTTGTAGTCATCTCTGGGATGCTTCACTTTCAGAAGGTCATTTGCTTCATGAATCATCTTCTCGGCCCAAGGACTGATACTGCAGCCGTGTCCTCTTCGTCCGCGGCAGTGGAGTATTCATTCAATTTCAGTTGCGGCCAAACATTACGGAAGCTCTGGAAAATCGTAATCTCAGGTCCTTTGGAAAGGTCTCCAACAAGGAAAGAAAATACTGCTTCAAGCAGCAGTTCCAGCACGTGATGTCGACACGCAAAGTAAATCATTTCACGCCCGAGAGCCTGCTCTACTCGCACACACACTCCTCCATGGATGCCGGTGTTGGTGGCTGTCGTGTCAAAGCAAAGAGCTTTGATCTTCTGGCCAAGATCCCAGTTTTCGATGGTTTCGATGATGACGATTGCTGTCCTTTCTGCCTTGGAGTCTGGGAGTTTGGGGATGGCTAGAATCTTGCTCATCCCATCCCGGTAACTAAGATGGCTAAACGGTCGATTTTGTCTCTTCCCATTAAGTCTGCCATAAGTTTTCCATCCCAGTGAAGAACAAGAGGGCATTCAGGCTTGTAGGAAGCTCTCACCTCTGCTTCGTGGGCTGATCTGTACCTGGATCTGCTGGCCCGAATAGCACTTGGACTGAGGCACATCTCACTTATGTCCTGACCCATTTGCATGCCAAAGGGGATGAGAACACGAGCAGCTGCCCTGTCGCTCATCCGCGTGCGGTCCAATGCCGCAGCGACCTCCGAACTGATTGCCGTCGTCCACGTCGATGTTTTGGAGCCGACGATGTAACTGGCTTTCTTTCGGGACTTGTTTCCTCACTTGATGACGCTGACGATGAGGTTTCCATAACAACAGTAGCAGAGATTTCTTCCATTTCCTGCACATGCCTGTCTTTCCGCTTCAATTCCTGAGCAGTTCTTTCTTGGGCCCTTGCGACTTTTTTGGCAATCTTCTTGTCGACATTTCCAATCCTTCCTCTCCGACCCTCCTCCCTTTGAGCAAGCAGGAAGTCCTTGTCCTCCTGAATTTTGATAAGATTTAGGGCATTTTGGTGACCAATGTCGAAAAGGTTGTTCAAGCTTGACCTGAACGCAGCCTGGTTGTCCAAATTGGTCTTCGTTTTCCCCGAAATTCTCTTCTTCAAACCCTGCCATTCGTCATGCAATTTCCGGACGTGCTTCTTGACGTCGTGCGGATGTTTCGTCGGTAAACCTTCTGTCACCCAGATTTCAATGATGGCTTGTGATGTCGAGGACACACTCTCAGCTAAGGATTTCTTCTCTTCATTGTGGAGATGGAAAAGGTACTTCAATACATCACCTCTTGAAGGTAATTGCTGACCGGCAATAGTAGGACTTGATGACCCCACAAGCCAGATTGATTTCTTCGATCTTGTACATGCCGCCATCGTTCACCAGTTATCTGTGAATAAGACAAAACAGTGAAATTGGTAAGTTAATTTAACCCATTCATGGATAAAGTACCTCAGGAAAATGTGTAGAAATAAGCCACCCTCTTTGTAACCGTAATCTGTGTTCAAACAATGATTGGCTGATAACCCATGAACACAATATGTATTAAAATTATAATAATTTTGCGAAATCATGCATACATAACCATTTACAGTATATCCAATCCATATATAAATTTAAAATAATCTACGGTACACTACACTATTTCACTCAGACGATGCGAAAAAAGATGATTGCAATACGCTGAAGTAGAGAGCGTCCAAAATTTTATACGCATAAAAATTAAACCTTATAACTATTTTTGGAAACAAAAATATTGCCGGTAAAACAAGTCATTATACTTACAAACAATTCATAATACCATCCATTACAGTGCTAAGTAAAAAAAACGTTTGAAATATATGAATTATTTAAATAACACTTACCGTTATGAGAACTGTGATGCTTCTTGGCCACCATTACGTAAATGCATGAAAGACGTGAGTAATTAAGAGAAAACGATTTACAATTAAAGAAAATTCATTTGTTGGTACACTGAAGTAAAGAAATATGGACTATCAGAACGCAATTGACAAATGCAATTTCTAATTTTGTGGACGCTGTGTATCATTGGGTTAATAAACACTAGAAGTGACTTAAAAAGGACGCATAAATAAATGAGCATATGGGTAAAACTTTGGGGTCTTTGGGCAACCTCTAAATATTTGATGATTTTCCAAAAAAATCATGTGCTTTATTTGCTCCCGGAACCTCATCATTTGCGGGGTTTCGTGACCCGAAATTCACACTTTCAGTTTTTAAAAGCACCCTATTGCACACTCCACTGTTCTCTTCTGTGCACATCACACATAAGGGAAACATAAGTTTGTGATCTATGACACTGGGTAAGATCTTACTACAAGGTTTTTTTCAATCGAAACCTATTTTTCAAGAACAAGTTTATGGTGAATGTTTCTTTAAACACATAGCATCTTGTCTTATTTGCCCAACGTTGGGGTGTATCGCAATTTCGCATATTAACCAGTCAAATGTTTCCGGGTCAGCGTAAGCCTTTTTTAGAGGTTTATGAAGAAGCAACGAGTCGGTGATACGGATATTTGCTACGTGATATTCACTCGCGTAACATTTTCAGGGTGTTCTAGGAAAGGACATATTTCTCAAAGAGATTGAAACAATATATATATTACCAGAATGACGAAATGTGTAAAGAAATATCTCGAGTTTATAAAAACGTTCCGCGGCTACCACCTACTCTTCAACGTTTGTTTGTAAAAAACTTTGACTCTGACTTTGCAGAATGTATGTGCGAAGTCTGTCTCAGTGTTATAAAATGCACCGTCTTAATGACTGCGTCGCAGAATGGTCGTTTACGTCGTTATAGTATAATATGGACACTCGGTCGTAAAAGACAAGCTGTGTCAAAGAAAAAGTCTTGTTGTACAAAAGGTGGATCATTCAAACCTGTCCTATTTTCAGTTTTAGCCCCTTCATTATCTAATTTTATATAATGAAGAAGGTTGTATTGCTAGCTCACGAAGTGTACGCTTCACTTCAGAATAAAAGTAGCATGAAACATCTCTAGATCTCAGTAAAAACCGATTTAAAAAAAGGGAGCGCGAATTGATGGATATATTAAATAAACAATTACATAGTGATGAGAAATTAATTTTATACCAAGAAGCTCTAGAAAAGTTTCTACAAGAGTAAAAGAAACCTATGGAGCTGTGCGTAGTTATCAAGTAGTGACGATGTGCATGTTGAGAATAGAGATGAACAACCCGAAGAATGGTGGGAACTCCAACCACCTCGAACAAGTGCTAAAAAATAGTTTCCCTAATGCAATGAGGAATTAAGGTTTAAGTCTTTTTAAATTGTTGAGTGGTGATCGAATTATACAATGGTCTAACACAGGTAAAGTTAATGCTGAACGCTCAACAGTAACAGGTTCGAACACTAATGACATTATCATGATTTGGTGAGAAAGTGGGAGAGACCACCCCTATCAGATTAGGAACATATTAAAACAAGGTTACAGCAAATGAACATTATAAAAACATTGACTGGTAACCAAAACAGTATAAAAGCTCTAGAACAGCAGCTCAAATCCCACACCAGAGTACCACTCCAACAGGTACACCTCGTTTAAGACCTTTTAAAAAGAGGAGAATCGTCAACATTCGGCCCTATCCACACGCTTCTAAAATACGTAAATGACTAACGTATTAGAGAATCATTATTACGATATTTTTCACCCCAATTCTTACGGTGGGGTTAAGAGCCTCTACAGACGTACCTATGTTGAAGGGGTAAATAAAAAATATGTTGAGAATTTTTTGCATGAACATAACATGATACTTATCCACTTCATAAGCCTATGCGAAGAAGGTTTGAAACTTCTAAAACAAAAGCACCATCGTTAGACACTGTATGGCAGGCAGATCTGACTGATCTTCAAAGGTATTCGATGTATAATGATAGTTACATGGATATTCAATTTATAAGTGACGTCTTCTGCAGATACTTATGGCTTGTACCTCTTAAAAATTAAACCCCAGATATAGCTAATAGGATGTTAGGCTTCATAGCGCGTAATTTCGAATTTAAATCGAAGGATATTATATTGCCCCTTTACAAGTCCCTAGTCAGGCCTCATTTGGAATATGCCGTTCAGTTTTGGTGCCCGTACTTGCGTGAGGATATTGATAGGTTAGAAAGGGTTCAGCGTCGTGCCACGAAACTTATTCCGGCATTGCGCAATAAGCCTTATGAAGATAGGATTAAAGTGTTAGACTTGTATTCACTCGAAACTAGGAGATTAAGGGGGGAGCTTATTGAAGTTTTCAAAATCGTTAATAACATCGATAACGTAAATTTTGACAAATTGTTCACTTTCGATAATAGTAATACTCGCAATAACGGATTCAAGTTGCGTGGCAGACGTTTCATTACTAATATCGCTAAAAACTTCTTTACGTTTAAAGTAATTGATAAATGGAATAATCTTCCCGCGTCAGTCGTTCATTCTACCAGCGTTAATGTGTTTAAGAACCGTCTTGACAGACATTTTAAAAATATTAACGTTGTTTAAAATTAAAAAAGAAAGTTAACAACAGGAGCTCTGGTGGTGCTGCTCGAGGATGAGTCTGTTGACGATGAATGCCAGCTTGTGACATGCCAGCGTGATGCCAGCAATAAAAAAAAAAATAAAAAAAAAAATTAAAAAAATTAGACTAACACGAATGTAGATGTAGCTCATAGCGTAAACTAACCCACTTTTTGTTTAACTTTACCTACTTTTTTTTTTCTTATCCTCCTTACTTTGCATGTCTCTAACTCTTTTCTTGCATGTTTGTAGTTTGCATGGTATGACAGTGAGTTAAGACTGTGTTTGCATGGTTTGTAAGCGTTCTTATTTTACTTCTTTTCATCTTTCACCCCTCTCCTATATTCTCCGACTATTTTTCTGACTTGTCGGCAGTGGCCGGCGGATGATGATGGTGAGACTTTTTCCCTCTTTTTCTGAATGAATGTTAACCCACGAATGATAGGTGTTGCTCCTTACTTAACCCCTTATTCTCCTCTCTTCTCTTAACCCCCTACTCTCTCCTTTCTCTCGGGCTAGCCTTAGAGTGGATCTTAGGGTCTTTGTTAGCCTTAGCTTCTGTAGATCTGTTCTGTAGATCTGTAGTTGTTAAAGCCACAAAGTCTTTGATCTTAAAGGAAAATAGAATCTAATATACTATTTCAGAAATGAAGCCTTATATATATATATATATAGGGTGGGGCACGGGAATCAAGTGTTTTTTGAATAGCTAGTAATCGGCCATTAGGAATGGGAGGGGCGTGCGGTAGGTAGCATTCCATTCCTGGGTTCATAGCATTTAACTTTAACTAACACTCACCTTTATCTTTCAGGTGCCATCATGGAGCAGTGGACGTTAGAACACCGCATGTTCGCGTATGATCATTTTGTTAGGAGTGGCGAGTCAGTGACAGCAGTTCAGCGTGCGTTTCGCCGCAGATTCAACATTCATCGAAATGACTCTGTTCCCGCTCGTGACACAATCTTACGTTGGGTTAACAATCTTCGAACAGGAGGCTCAATAATGAAAACAAAACCGAAGGGGCCGCAACGCACTGTGCGTACTCCAGAGAACGTTGAAAGGGTCAGACAAGCGATGTTGCAAAGCCCAGGCCGCTCTGCTCGGAGACATTCAGCTGCACTCGGAATCAGCAATCGTACTGTTAGACGGATTTTGCATGAAGAATTACATTTTCACCCATACAAGTTAGCGATGGTGCAGGAATTGAATGTAAACGATTGCCCCCAACGACTGAATTTTGCACAGGAAATTGTTGCACTTTATGAGCAGAATGAAAACATGATGGTGGTAATGAGTGATGAAGCCCATTTCCACCTTAATGGGGCCGTCAACAATCAAAACTGTCGGTATTGGGCTGCTGAAAATCCGCGACAACTCCATGAAAAACCGCTGCATAGCCCTAAGGTTACAGTTTGGTGCGCGGAGGGAAAGTTTGTCGTCATCGGTCCCTATTTCTTCGAACAAAATGGGGTTACCGTTACCATAACATCTGGGCGTTACATTGAGATGGTGAACACCTTTTTCATCCCTGAGTTACGAAGAAGGCGTATTGCTCGTCGACATTTGTGGTTTCAGCAAGATGGGGCCACGCCACACACCGCCAGAGCGTCAATGGCTGTTCTTCGCCCCCTGTTTCCCAACCATCTCATTTCGAGATTTGGTGACATTGCATGGCCCCCTCGGTCCCCTGACTTGTCCACATGTGACTTCTTTCTATGGGGGTACCTCAAGTCACGTGTCTACGAGGACAAGCCCCGTACATTAGATGCATTGAAGGAAGCGATCCGTCAACAAATCATCCAAATCAACAGAGACCTGCTGGGAAGAGTGGAGGCCAATTTTCGTAAACGCCTTCAACAATGCGTCGACGGCCAAGGACATCATATGCCAGATATAATTTTCGGTACATGATTATTATGACATGAAATGCTATGTTCTTACGAATGTTGTTCTACCAATATATTTTCTTTACAAAAATAAATATCATTTTCCTGATTATTCCAAAAACACTTGGTTCCCGTGCCCCACCCTGTATATATATATATATATATAACAGTTTTTTTGCGCACCTACAGGTCGCTACAATTGGTGTAGAACAATGCGGTTTTCACCATTCGATGCGTCTTTTTATTGTGCAGCGCCCATGCTAAAAAAAATTCCCTAACATAATTCCTTCCCCCCTTTTAGGGGTACAGTTCTTCCCATGCCGGTACACGCATTTTTTTAATTTTTCATTTTTAATCATAATTTTGGCACAAAATAAGTCTATATTTACTAAACATTTAATATCATTCGATTCACAAAAGATTTATTTATCGATTCAATTTAAAAAAAGTATATATTTTTAAAATTCATAAAGAACTTTTTGCAAAAAACTAAAAACAAACATGCATTTTTAAAATTCAATGATTTTTATACAAAATATTTTGATATTTTTAAAATTCAATGATTTTTATACAAAATATTTTGATATTTGTTATAATTTTAACATTTTTCGATTCACAAAAGATTTCTTTATCGATTCAATACAAAAAAATACATAATTAAAACGGGCAATTTAAATAAACACGAGTTTAAAGTTAAACGAGCCCCACTCGAAATTATTTACCGTGACTTTTGTGCGTTTTATTACTGTGGCTTTTGTACAAATAATTTTACGTATACACAAACAATTTGATAGGATATTGATTTATCATTCTATTTTTTAGTTGTCATAGAAATACGTTAATTAAGTTATCTGATTAGATGCGCTTTTATAGTTGAAGATCATTTTTAGAAAATATTTATTTTCCCCACTTTAAAATATTACAAAATTTCTATTAGGTATCCAAATATCATTATGCCTGTCACTGTAAGTAAGAAAATAGCAATTATTTTCCATTTTATGAAAATTTCGGACCCCCTAGGCCTACAAAACCAATTTTCCCCTTTTCTTTATCAAAAATTTTGATTTTAGGAAGTCTTTCGTTATAAGTTTGTACCAGTCTATTGTTTATCTATAATAATAATAATAAAAAGACGTGTGTGTGTGTGTGTGTGTGTGTGTGTATGTGTGTGTGTGTGTGTGTGTGTTCCAGCCATCAGCCATAACTCAAAAATGGAAGCAGTTACAAACATGAAACTTCACACACACATATTGATTAGGTCCCGAGGTTGTGCACGTGGGTGTTAATAAATTAAATAATTAATTTTAAAACATTAAATGACGTCATCAAGATCATTACGAAACCTATGGTAAAATTATTGGCTTTAACGAAAATATCATGACTTAACCTAACCAGTCGTCAAGGGTGTACAATTAACCTAACCGGGCATTCAATTACCGTACCCGGGCATTCAATTAATCTAATCGGGCATTCAGTTGACCTAACCGGCCATTTAATTAACCTAGTCAGGCATTCAGTTGACCTAACTGGGCATTCAATTAACCAAACCGGGCATTCAGTTTACCTAACCGGGCATATATATATATATATAGCGTTCAAAACCTATGGTAAAATTATTGAACACCCAGTTAGGTTCATTGAATGCCAGGTTAGGTCATCTGTACGCCCTTGACGATTGGTTAGGTTAAGTCGTGATATTTTCGTTGGCTTTAACGAAAATATCATGACTTAACCTAACCAATCGTCAAGGGTGTACAATTAACCTAACCGGGCATTCAATTAACGTACCCGGGCATTCAATTAATCTAATCGGGCATTCAGTTGACCTAACCGGCCATTTAATTAACCTAATCGGGCATTCAGTTGACCTAACTGGGCATTCAATTAACCTAACCGGGCAATCAGTTTACCTAACCGGGCATATATATATATATATACAGCGTTCAACATCCACCCCGGCAACGCTATTGATGCACTCGAAACAATGAAAACTATGATTTGGCGGGCCGCAGGGCCCCCAATTACTGTCGGTTCAGTTATTTGGTCAATAAAACTATAGAAATGAACGCAGTCATGAAAATCTTAAGCTTCAAATCCGAGCTCATTGTATTAAGATTTGTGAAGCTTTAGATTTTCATGCCTGCGTTCTTTTCTGTAGTTTTATTGAATGAATAATTGGTTTGCCAGTAACTGGAAGGCCGCAGGCACCCCAATTACTGAGGCCCAAGGTGAGAGGAATAGGAATGATATCCAGATAAAGGGCTACTGATGTTCAAAATAAAATACGCCGTAGGCCCACAATCCAGCCGAAGCACCGCAGATCGAGCAAAATCGGCGCGTAGCGCCGACCTTTTGCTAGTTCCAACCTATTTTTGTACAGATTTAGGGACAGAGTTTATTGGTCGTTCTTTTCAAAACATCTTGGCAGAATTTAAGTTTAATTATTATAGCAGTAACTTGGTACATAAGGCGTTTTAAGCCGAAGGGGCGGAGTGAACCGTCAAGGAGCACATGCATCGTTATTTTACGCACAAAAATACTTATAGATCCATAGACATCCTGAGTCAGTTAGCATCACCCTACAATCGCTCTTATCATCGTATGATTTGGACAACTCCTGATGTTTTTAAAAGCGGTGTGTATACAGATCCAAAAACAGGACCAGAGCAATTTCCCTGGTAAAACTTTTCAAAATCGATGATTATGTACATGTTTCACGGTCAGGGGGAAAGTTGAAAAAAGGTTTTGAGCAAAGATGGAGGCAAGAAATTTTTAAAGTTTGGTTCAGCAAGGTTGAAAACCTAAATGGTGAAAAACTTGAGTTTGAGGTTAAGTTCAATTTAGGAAAAAAGACGTTTAAAACTGAGAGAATCTTAGGAACCAAAGGTTCGGGGAAACGAAAAATGTGTGTTACAGTATGATGTAAAAGCGTGTGAGTGTATGATGTAAAAGTCTTTAGTTGTGTACTTTGGTATGATATACGAACGCGGTAATAGTCTCGGCTCGATATTTTCTTCTATACTGCGAACGGCTGTTCCCTTACTAAACAGTGGTACCAAATATCTCGGACAGAAGGTTCTACAATCAGGCATTAACACGGTTGAAGATATGATGACCGGTGTGAAGCATAAAGAAGCTTTGAAAAGACAATTACGTCGTACGAGAAATTAGATTATTGTTTATTCTAAAGAAAGTTGTAAAGGAAAGTGCGCACTGAAGGGGATAAAAACAGGACAAGAAAATTGAAACGTCGAGTGAAGAAGAAGTAGGTGTAACTTCGAGGCGTAAAACGAAAAATAAAGACTTCTAAAAAATCAGAGATGCTCTTAATGTATGAAATCTATGGTTGACTTCTTTAACTAATATCAACACTAATCTTGTACAGTTATCCCTCATAGGTATTTGTACTTTTACAGTGTAAGATAGGGTCTGGTATTCGCTCCAAGCAATTCAACATTCTGATGGTGCAGATTGTGAGGATGATTATCCAATTTATCTTGAAACTAACTTTTTTTATAGAGTGATCATCAAAGCGATGTTTATTTAAATCAAGTGAATGTCTCCGCAGGTTCCAATTATTATCTTTATCGCGCATACTTAAAAAACGTTCTAAATCAGTCAAAAGGTCCCAAGGAAACACATTTGAGTGCCTCGGGATATTATACCCCTGAAGCAGAAAAAGGTGTAAAAGACAAATTAATAAACTGGGAAAAAATATTTTTGATTGCTATGCACATCTACACAGCGATTTCTTGTTTTAAGAGAGGCTTATCGTAAACGGGGTTGAGATGAAGATTAAAATTACCACACGGCCCCCGAGATATGTTTAAACTTCTACGGACAGAGAAAAGTCCTCTAACCTCGTTGTATCCCACAGTACTTAAACGTATCTCAGTTTAAATTATCTATAAAATTATCTGCAAAATTATCTGTAAAATTATCTGCAGTTAAACAAATGGAGATTGAAAATTTTTTGTTTAGATCGACAGCTAAATACTCCATAAAACGTACCCAACTGAAAATATTTATTACCACGTCTGACAAGTTTGAAGTTTGAAAATTTTAACTTGAAGAGTATAACATTGATGGTAAATTGCGCTTCTGTTGGTAGAGCCCAAGAAACGGAATACTCTACAGGTGATGAGATTTCATTGTGTTCACGTACCTTCCACAACACTTTTCTTGGTACAAACGAATGTAACGATGTTGGAATAAGGGTAGCCATGGATGACTGTATAAACAGAACCAATGTCTACACCTTCGACATTGCGGCTGATAACTGCTCGGATGCTTACACACATATAAATCCTTCAAAACAGGGATACTTGGCATTGAAAAGAGAGTTTAGCAAACCCCTATCTAATCCTATTAGTGTCATACTACTGTATCTAAAACAAGGTATGATTGAATTTGACCGGTTTAGATCGGTGATAACAGATTTTTAATGGGCGAGCTCACAATTCAGAGGGTCATGAAGACGGACCACTTTATAGGCGTAGGTGCATAATCAAAAGATGAAGTGTTGACTCTGCCCAATAAAAAAGATTCCGTCGGTTTTATACTTAATACCGATTTCTTGACAAGACCTGGAATTCGTTGGCTGGGTGTGTATTTCAGAAGGAGATAGAAAATATACTATTATGATTCGCTTGGGATGTCGCCGTTTCATGAAAAGTATCGCGAAATTCCTAAAACAATTGCATATACCAACCATTATATCGAATTTTAACTTTTTTTATATTCCTCAAATTTTTTGATGTTTTACATTATATGTTGGAGTTCAACTAATCTTCTTATTTGTTAAATTTTTTCAAATGAACGGTAAACTTTCCATAAGTATCCTCTGCCCAGTACAAAAAATAGGGACGGAAATAACTGAGATATTTCTCTGTACGAATACTTATGAGTGCCACTAATATATATATATATACATATATATATATATAGTGTGTGTGTATATATATATATTATATATATATATATATAAAATCAATCCTAAAGATAATTTTAACTACTGTTTGAGAAGTAAGAAGAAAGGTTTTATATTTTACACTGTACACCATTCCGCCCACAGGGCCATTTTCAGGATACAAACAGCTCGCAGTATCATTACATTATCATTACCAAATAAATAGGTCAATGTACCGACGAGGTCTTCGTACGTAGTTCGTCACTACTAAAAGCAACATTGTTCTGTGTTATCACAATTCAAAGAATATCGAAATCCGTATCTTTTTTCTGTGCTATTTTCGTTAGTTTGTAATGCAGACACTCCCAATTATTATCAGTCTCGGTGCATGATGCTTCCGAAACAAGATGCACCACGAGTTTGTATGAAATAGTTACACCTATATACTGGATTTGGAGAAGATCCATTGACTCTAGGGCAATACCAATTATCTTGAAAACAGCAAACATTGTCCGTATATATAAAGGAGGAGATAGATCTCAAGCAAAAAACTACAGACCGGTGTCTTTAACGTCACATCTTACTAAAGTATTTAAAAGAATAGTTACAGAGAAAATCTATGACTTCTTGGAGACACTGGAAAGGCTCAACGAAAATCAGCACGGATTCCGATCAGGAAGATCATGCCTATCACAACTTATAGAGCACTATAACAATATCCTAGACCAGTGCTTCTGAAACTGGTGGATGGCTCACCCAAGAGTGAATGAAATTTTAGTTGGGGTGATTGAAACTCGAGGGGTGAATGAAGGGTGAATGAAGCAACAAGGGTGAATGAGTTAAACGAGATTGAATTTTGAAGGTTTTTGCACTGGTTTGAAACTGGCAACAGTGTAACTGTAGTGTAGGTGGCAACTGTGTAAATGTAGAGTAGGTGGCAACTATGTAGGCTGGCTTACTGCCAGTGACGTTTTTGACGTTCTTGGGAAGACAGAAGCCATGAAAATGAAGATTTCCTTGTGGCATGCTAACATCCAAAAAGGCAATTTTTCCAATTTTTCTCATTTGGAAAACTTCTTCAAAGATAGTGAATGGGAAGAAAAACAACCTGATCTGGAGGAATTATTATTAAAGTGTGTCGTTTCCGACCATCTGCAGTTGCTCTGTAACAATTTCGAGATATATTTTCCCCAGAAGGATGAGCTGGCCGTGGAGAATCAGATGCGAATTACACTGTGTAACACTGATTCTGTTTATATAGAATTTTTTATGTTTTTATATGTATTTGAGGGCGCTGAGTCCAAATCTGGCCTTGGTTTGTGTGTATCATCAATGGTTTCAGAGATAATCCATTTTTCATGTTTTACCAGTATAATGTTACTATGGGCGCAGCAATATCAGAATAATCAGGAATCGTTGAGAACAATCCGGATGTTCGTTGACAGTTTCTTGCTCTAGAAATTGCCCGAAACTTCCACTGTGCTATATAAAGAAGAGCGCAGAGTCTGAGAAGTCAGTAAGTGTGAGCACACAAAGAAAGCAGGTTCTTTGTCTGATGGTTACCAGCACTGAGGTACTGTGTTTCTGTGCTTCTCTGTGCTGACGATTTGAGTGTTATCGATCCTTTTTTATTGCGAACATTATTTCAGTGTTGTGAATACATCTTTTTTCTGGAATCTGTAATCTGTTGCAGATTTAATAACTCTTCTCTCTATATCTGCAGGTTATGATTAATGTAGTATAGTTTGGTAAAGAGAATGGCAACTAGAGCTTGTAAACACTCGCCGGATATATTCTGCTACATTTGTGAGGTATTACATAGGCCCCAAGCAAGTATCGCACAAGATTGTGAAAGGCACCAAGTTCTGGATCGCGTATCGGCTCTATTTTGGTATGCCTATGAGTGACCAAGATAAGCCCTGGGCACCCCATGTGATCTGTGGAAGCTGCCGTTCCACACTTGAAGGGTGGTTGCAGGGATTACGCAAGGCAATGCCCTTTGCGGTACCCAGAATATGGAGAGAACGAAAGAGCCACCACGACGATTGCTACTACTGCATGGTAGATGTTTCTAAGTACAGGAAAGTTAAAGGAAGGCAGACTCTTCAGCATCCAAGCATAGCGTCGTCCATAGCTCCTGTACCACATGGTGAAGGTCTTCCAATACCACGTCCACCAGAACAGGTATCTATCCATTACTTTACCTTCTGTATTTACAGACTGTGGGTCATTATGTGTCGATTTTTCTTAGTGCTGATGCTCTTCTACATATATAGCTATGCCTATATTTTGTTTCTTTGCTTTGCAGGTTGAAAATGAGGATGCAGCTAGCTCATCTGAGATGTCGGCTGGTGAGGACAGTCATGATGAAGAATATACAGTAACGTTAAGTACAAACCCTCACTTTCCAAATCAGAGGGAATTGGACGACTTAATTAGAGATTTGGGTCTGACGAAATCAGGGTCTCAGCTTCTGACCTCCTGACTCAAAGAGTGGAATTTGCTTGGAGAAGACTGCAAGAGCACTGTATACCGAAAGCGTCATGAAGAGTTTGCAAGGTTCTACGATGTCAATGGCTCTCTCTGTTATTGCAGCGAGGCTAATGGTCTATTCACAGCTATTGGGTTAACACATATGCCCTCAGAGTGGCGCCTGTTTATTGACAGTTCAACTCGGAGTTTAAAAGCTGTTCTACTCCACAATGGGAACAAATATCCATCTATACCGGTTGCACATTCTGTTCAAATGAAAGAGGACTATGAAAATGTCAAACAGCTGCTCACTCAAATCAGGTATGAACAATATAACTGGGACGTGTGTGGTGATTTCAAAATGATTGGTTTCCTGTTATGTTTACAAGGAAGGTTTACTAAATATTCATGTTTTCTTTGCCTATGGGATAGCAGAGCTTCAACTGAGCACTATAAAACAGTTCAGTCGCCTCCACGTGAAGGACTGCAACCAGGAAAGTACAATGTACTCAGGGAACCTCTTGTGAAGCCTGACATAGTTCTGCTACCACCTCTCGATATTAAGTTGGTTCTAATTAAGCAGTTTGTAACTGCGTTAGATTTTGGAGGGGAAGTTTTCCAACAGATTCGGGTCATGTTCCCTAAACTCTCTGAGGCCAAAGTCAAGGCTGGCATCTTTGTAGGACCACAAGTCAAGGCGCTGTTGAATTCAAAGAACCTTGAAGCCAAGATGACTCCGATCGAAAAAGAGGCTTGGTGTGCTTTCCGTGATGTGGTTCGTGGGTTTTTAGGCAACCATAAAGCACCAAACTATAAGGAGTTAGTGTCAAACTTGATTAAGTGCTATGACAAAATAGGGTGCCGTATGTCTTTAAAATTACACTCTCTGCATTCACATCTAGACTTTTTTCGTGATAACTGGGCGATGTGAGTGAAGAACATGGCGAAAGATTCCATCAAGATATTCAAACGATGGAGAAAAGGTACCAGGGCCATTGGGATGCTTCCATGATGGGAGACTACGTACGGTCGTTGATCAGAAAGGATAAGAATGTTCATACGCGGAAGTCGCGCTCTTCAGTGCATTTTTAATGAACGCACACTGCATAACGAGGCTTGTTATTCTCTTATCGGTTCTCCTCATGATATATACTATATCCTTTGCACCATTTTGGGTTTGTCAAACAATTTTGGCTCAATAAACATTAATTTCCAATAATGTTTTTATTTTCAGAAAATATTTATGTTAGCCTTCTTAAAATACTTGGCCATATGAAAAGTGTGATCACCTATATTTTTGAAACGGTTGATGCTAGAGCAAAACCAATATCATTTTTTGAATCAGCGCCCCGAAATCATTAGAAAACGACAGAAAAATCACAATAAACAGAAAATTTTTCAAATTTTGTTACCCAGTGTTATTAATCCTTTTATCACCAGCCACGCGTCAAGCGGGCGGATGTCGGGGAGATTGCGGTGGTGTTGATGGAGCTTCACCATGACTTCGCCCAAAAAGCATCTTTTGAAACGTATTCCTACTATGGAGAATATTGGGTTGGATTGCTCGATTTTCCTAAATACGAATCAATTGCCATGAAGGGCCTTCAAGTATAGTGAGGATGGCAAGTACGTACTTGTCTGAACAAGTGTTTTGGACTTTGGTAGAACTAAAAATCAAGAAGCGAAATTCTCTCCTTGACCTTGATTCGGTGATGCGGGGCGCCTTGGCGAAGGGAATCGGTCCCCGCTTTGAAAAGCTCGTCACGGGAATGCAGGAACACCCCAGCCACTGATGTTCAAAACATGATTTAAAGTGTTAACTGGTGTGTGATGCTTGTCATTCATTGTTTTTCTGTTTTGTTCAGGTGGTAAAAATGCAAAAAAAGGAAACACTTAAGAAATTAGTTTGTGTCGCCTTTTCGAACGACGTGACGACGTGAGTCATGTATAATTGTATATACAGAGAAAGGGAATTGGAAAAGCAACAAATCTGAAGGAGGTGAAGTCGGAGGTGAATGAAATTTTGTGATAATAACTCGAGGGTGAACGGCATTGAAAAAGTTTCAGAAGCGCTGTCCTAGACGCGCTTGAAGGCAATGAAAACTATGATGTCATATACACGGATTTTGCCAAAGTTTTCGACAAATGTGATCATGGTATAATAGCACATAAAATGAAAGATGGGAATAACAGACAAAGTGGGAAAATGGATCTACAACTTCCTCAGAGAACGTCTACAGGTCGTCAAAATTCAAGGTATATCATCATCAGAATCGGAAGTACGCAGCTCACTACACAAGGTAGAGTACTGGCCCCACTCCTATTCATTATCATGCATAGACAGTGAAGTAAACAGCAACAGTATAGTAACATCTTTTGAAGACGATACAAAGCTCAACAGAAAAATTAATGATGCAAAAGAGGTGGAGTCCATGCAGAGGGACACAAACAAAATATACAAATGGTCAGAAGACAACAACATGACATTTAACACCGAGAAATTTCAGCTCTTGAGATATGGTAGAAATGAGGAACTTAAACAGGCTGCATATTATGCTCCAGGTAGACAGGAAATTCAGAGAAGCACGAAAGTGGTCGATTTGGGGGTTATAATGACCGATGATCTGAAATTCGAGACACAAAATCAGATTGCGATAAAAAAAATAAAAAAGAGTCGCGGGACTGGTACTAAGAACGTTCAAAAGAAGGGACAAGAAAGTAATGATTCCCCTGCTGAAAACATTGATCATACCAAAACTTTAATAGTGCTCAGTCTTGACGTCTTGATATATAAAAAGGAAGAAACTAATAAACTAGAAGAAACGCAGACATTTCACAGCCAAGATCGAAGGCTGAAAAGAACTCAACTACTCGGAAAGACTAAGTAAACTAAATCTCTACTCTCAGGAAAGAAGAGAGAA
>JAJOZX010000316.1:1422500-1450000 GCA_023014485.1 Bathynomus jamesi | reverse complement strand
CTATCACCATACAATTTACAAATGCAGTACGTCCATGCAAGCAAGACAATTGTTTACTGCAAGATTTTCAGAAATAGAAGTGTACTTTCTTTGCCTTCTCTCTAGCAAAGTGGTAAATAATTCTGATGAAATTTAAAGTACGAGCTAACTGGCTTTCAACTACAATGGTTCCCAGATCTGTCAGTCGGTCTTGGGATTGGTGGACAGCGAATAATATTTTATCTCTTTCAGTTTGACTATGATAATCTCTATAAAATGTATGTTCATTAATTATATTTCCTCTCTGTTATTTCATCAATTGCTTTATTAATATTTTTAGATTTTATCCCCCCTCTTTCCGGGCCCCCTAGAAGTCCGGGCCCAGGGGATTTTTCCACGGTATCCCTACCCTCTCGGTGGGCCTGACGATAACGCAAGACCACACGACAGTTTGCAAACAAGAGAGGCCATTACAAAAATGCGCTTCACTGTGTTACCCCACCCTCCATACACCCCGGATCTGACACCTTCAGACTTCCATTTGTTTGGGCCAATGAAGGATGTTATTCATGGAAGAAAGTTTCAGAGTGACGATGAGGTTGTTGAGGAGGTTAAGAGGTGGCTCCAGCGGAACCCAGCGGACTTTTGCCAGCAAGGAATAAAGGCCCTTGTTTCGAGGTGGAGGAAAGCCGTAGAAAAGGATGGAGACTATATGGAAAAATAAAAACTTGTAAGAAAGGTATGTAGCTACTTGTGTACAAAATTTCTGGAACTTACAAGGAAACTTGAAAAGAAAAAAAAAGGTGGGGCAAAATATATTGAGTGTCCCTCGTACTTTAATATGCATTGAAAGGTGATGAATTCATAAATATATTAATAACTGTCAAAGACTAAAAACGCCCTTTATTTATATGCGTTTAATTATATTTGTATCCCTTTGTATAAATATAATGTATACTGTATATATGGACAGTCGGTACGAAATGTTAAGATCCTACAAAATATTCCGTATGGAAGGTAAATTTCTGCTAATTTCTGCGTGCGATTTTTAACCTTAAATTTCCTTAAAAGTAGAAAAAAAATACTTTGCTTGCAAATTGTCGATATATTTTTTTTTAAATGTGTTTTACCCCCTCCCACCTAAAAAACATTAATTAATACGAACTGGCTATGGTATCGTATATTACAATATTCTGTGGGTATTCTTTTCGAATGAAATATTATCGTAAACTTTATTTTCGTTTTTATTTATTGATTGATATAATCCCATTGTGTCATTAAAATTAAATATTTCTATTGGGAACAGTTACAATAACTGAAAATTAGCGAAATACCTATTAAAATCGGGATTTAATTAAAGATATCTTTAAACGTCATTTCTGAGCGTATTTTATCCCGAAATTTCTTGCTTTTTAACAAATCCCAATTTCCTCCTTCGCTGAGGCATAAACTTCTTCATTCCAACTTTTCCCTCATTCATAAATCTGTCTGGAACTTCTTCTCCATTTCAGGGCTCGGCTTCTATTATATTCCCATTCAAAGGCTTCATCGTTCTCATTCCAAGGGCATACGTGTAAAATGGGTATCATTGTCCTGAATCATTAGAATTCTATTTGGAAAAATCTTCGCTCCACCACCTCCGTTCACCTTCGAAATATCTTCAATTTAACCTCATTCCTTCGGCAAAATACTTCCATAAAAATGGCTCTCTGACAATTACAGAGAGGAAATAAATTGACTCCTAAAACTCTTTGGAATTAAATTTCTTTTATTACCCTTTATTTCGTTATTATCTCTTGTTCAGCCTTGTATGAAATTGATGCAGAAAATGTAGTAAAACATATATGCTGTAAATGTTCCCCAAAAGTACATTTAAATTACATATTAATTTCTAGTTATCCGAAACAGAAATTGTTTCACTACGAAATTACTTCCAAACCTTAAAAAGGCCGGAATGCTAAATTTTATATATACATATATATACAATAATAATAATAATAATAAGAGAGAGAGAGAGAGAGAGAGAGAGAGAGAGAGAGAGAGAGAGAGAGAGAGAGAGAGAGAGAGAGACCTGCCAGATAAAACGACTAGCAAAAATTTGTAATGGAAGAGCAATCGTATATATAAAAAACCTGTTAATGTTACCAGCAAAACGTGTTGTTAAACGAAAGCATTTGAAGACCGTGAACGATGCCTCGTTCATTTGGTTGGTGCTCCGGATATATCAATAGGAAACATGAATGAACAGTCAAATTGTTGTCAAAATGTGATAAATATATCTTTAACTTTAACTGATCTTGCAAATTGTACAGTGCACGCAAAAGGCGTGACTATCTTCATTTGCATTATTTGGGTTAGGATGGACGCGCATGTGGTTCGTTGAAAAACAAAGACTAACATGGACCAAGGTGGTTATCCACAGACTGTTGCTTCAAAGGAACACCTTGTATTAAGTGCCATTTACTGTGGGAGCCTGCGAAATGTCACACCTCCCAAGCTGTAGTAAAATGAGCCGTATAGTTCTTTACTGGGCATCCAGAATTTAGCCCTGACTGTGATGTGATACAACAAAGATACAGGAATTCATCTAAATCATATAATTAAATATTCCGCCGTTGCACGTTGATGAATTAGGTCAGAAAAAAGGTACATCGGGTTTGAGTTTTCAGGAATTTGGACGAAATACTCTAATAAACTTTCCTTCGAAGCTCAACAAATTAGACAAGACAGCATCATGAACCTTTTCAAATTTAAGTGAATCCGACAGCATTCCTTCCATTTCCTCAAAGTCAAAATCAAGGTCAAGATTACAACTCTACTTTCATGTGGTGTTGTAAAAGGTGTACATAAAGTCAGGATCTATTTTTGTGAAGCACTTGGAAATTATATGGAATTCAATCATAAAATGATAAAGTGGTAACATTTATTAAATAATTAAGAGTAGGATTCGACGTGACGCCCATCAGTATCCCTGCACAGCTCAAATCGTTCCACAGCATTTCTAAACACATTCTGGAGCATTTGCGGGGTTATGTTATCTGCAGCAGTTCGTATACGTGTACGTAAGTTTTCAAGACTCGTAATCTTCGTCTGATAGACGTGCGATTTGATAAAGCCCCATGCAAAGAAATCTAAAGGGGTTAAATCTGGTGATCTCGCTGGCCAAGGTCTGTTGCTTCCGCGTCCGATCCAGCGATTTGGAAAACATCCATTTAGATAATCCTGAACAATTTTGGCATAGTGACAAGGAGCACCATCATGTTGATAGACGACGGGGATAAGATTGTTAGTACCGTCGTCTATCAACATGATGGTGCTCCTTGTCACTATGCCAAAATTGTTCAGGATTATCTAAATGGACGTTTTCCAAATCACTAGATCGGACGCGGAAGCAACAGACCTTGGCCAGCGAGGTCACCAGATTTAACCCCTTTAGATTTCTTTGCATGGGGCTTTATCAAATCGCACGTCTATCAGACGAAGATTACGAGTCTTGAAATGTGTTTAGAATGTGTTTAGAAATGCTGCGGAACGATTTGAGCTGTGCAGGGATACTGATGGGCGTCACGTCGAATCCTACTCTTAATTATTTAATAAATGTTACCACTTTATCATTTTATGATTGAATTCCATATAATTTCCAAGTGCTTCACAAAAATAGATCCTGACTTTATGTACACCCTGTACAGGGTGTCCCAGAATTAACTATCTATTTCAATGAAATCGGACAAATTTTTTAAAAACACACCTTTATTTATGTTTATCATGTTTAATATGTGTTAAAAATGTATAAATTTCTAAATTTTTTTCATAATTTTATTTTCATAATTTTTTCATTATCTGGTCCAATGAAAGACCGTCTGAAGTCATAAAATGGCAAAGAGACTCTCCAAAAGTTAACGTGTGCCTTGGAATGACCAAATCCAAAATTTATGGCCCATTCTTCTTTGCGGGAGCAACTGTAACAGGTACCGTCTACCTTGATATGCTTCAGCAGTTTCTCGAACCACAGCTTCTTGATGATGGCATTCTTGATAATGTTGTGTTTCAACAAGCAGCATTGATCTTTTGGCAATAAACCTTTGTTTTTATGAAACCCCATTCAAAGAAATCCAGGGGTGTCAAATCCGGAGAACGCGGAGGCCAAGGTCGAGGTCCTCCACGTCCAATCCACCGATTCGGAAGGCGTCTGTTGAGGTATTCTCGAACAATTAGAGCATGATGACATGGTGCTCCATCTTGTTGAAACACAACATTATCAAGAATGCCATCATCAAGAAGCTGTGGTTCGAGAAACTGCTGAAGCATATCAAGGTAGACGGTACCTGTTACAGTTGCTTCCGCAAAGAAGAATGGGCCATAAATTTTGGATTTGGTCATTCCAAGCCACACGTTAACTTTTGGAGAGTCTCTTTGCCATTCTATGACTTCAGACGGTCTTTCATTGGACCAGATAATGAAAAAATTATGAAAATAAAATTATGAAAAAAATTTAGAAATTTATACATTTTTAACACATATTAAACATGATAAACATAAATAAAAGTGTGTTTTTAAAAAATTTGTCCGATTTCATTGAAATAGATAGTTAATTCTGGGACACCCTGTATAATAATTATTCCATGTACTTTTTACTGGTTTATTCGAAACCTTTTCAAGTGGGTACACATATTAAGTTAATTCACCTAACTTCTGCTGTTTTCGTATAGTTTGCCCTATTTTAACTTGTCTCTAAATTTACTTCATTGGTAAAGTATAAAAGTCCCATTCCTTCGAGTAAATACTATAATTAATATGGATCCTTTTCCTTCCATAAATCTTTTAAGACGAACGGGGAGGCTCAAAGGTATTTTCTATATATCTTTAACTCTTTCTGCTTCAGAGTAGTGTATAGAGATTATGGGTGACTAATCCTGCTCTATATATATATATATATATATATATATATATATATATATATATATATATATATATATATATATATATATACAGTATTTATATACATGATGCAAACCCACAAGAAAAAAAGAAAAGCGATTCCAAGGCCTTTCGTGTATTCAACAGTACACCTCCTTGTGTGTTTGCATCACTTATTCATTTCAGGTGCTCATCTGTGAAATTAATTTTATATATATATAAATATATATTATGAAGAAAGGAGGGGCAAAGAGCAAGCGCCCGCAAAAGTGTCTTCCCTTAGAACAGCGGTTCTCAAACTTTCAATTCTTTCACGGGATTTTCTGGATTTTCGAGAGAAAGAGAGGATTTTTACTTTCTTTACGACCGTGTGACTTGTGGCCGTTTGTTAATCGTATATAAAATTAAAAGGGTTATATTTTCAGGATTCCTTCGCCTACCCCATAAGATTCCCTCACGTACCCCTGGGGGTACACCGTACCCCAGTTTGAGAACCACTGCTTTAGAAGAAGAAGAGAGCCGAAATCAAGGTCTCCGATGCTTTTAAAACAATGCCTTTTTTTTTCTATTAATTTTTAAAAGATTGTGTAGTAAGATGCATGTACAGGGTGTCCCAAAAAAAACTATATGCTCTTTATAGCATCATATATTTTATAATTAAAAAAATATATATATATATATTGTTATAGCAATTGCCAATGAAAGGTAAATTAGTAATCTAAGTGATCAAAATGTTATAGCTTGTTGTTTGCATATAAAATTTAATTAACTACGCCAAGTGCTCAAAATGTTCCCCGGCGGCATGAATGCACTTTTGAATGCGTCGACTAACTGATTCGCAGACATGGACTAATGTGGATGCTGTGATGGTCCCGCACTTTTCCCTAATTGCATCCTTAAGGTGTTCGAGTGTTGCAGGTCTTGTACCATAAACTGCATCCTTCAGGTAGCCCCACAAGTAAAAATCAAGTGGAGTCAAGTCCGGTGAACGTGGAGGATACTCAACGCTTCCTCTTCGTCCTATCCAACGGTTAGGCAACGTTTCATCGAGGTACCTTCTGACATCACAATGATAATGAGGGGGGGCTCCATCTTGTTGAAAGTAAAAGTCGTCGTTTCCAAACAACTTCCGAACTGCAGGTATAATTTCTGTCCGCAGCATGTCGAGATATGCAGCACCGGTAACTGTCCCATTAAAGAAAAATGGTCCAACCAAACGCCTGGATGATAAACCACACCATGCTGTTAATCCTGGTAAATTAACATGTTTATCCACATAAACGTGTGGATTATCAAGTGACCAGTACCTGCAGTTGTGTCGATTTACTGTGCCATTCAGCTTGAAGGTAGCTTCATCAGACCACACGATTTTGTTGTATTGAAAGTGCATTCATGCCGCCGGAGAACATTTTGAGCACTTGGCGTAGTTAATTAAATTTTATGTGCAAACAACTCGCTATAACATTTTGATCACTTAGATTACTAATTTACCTTTCATTGGCAATTGCTATAACAATATATTGTTTGGTTTTTTTTTTAAATTATAAAATATATGATGCTATAAAGAGTATACAGTTTTTTTTGGGACACTCTATATATGTAGTGAGGACTAGAAGAACCGCGTGTTTGAAAGCATGCTGGACTGCTCACAGGGTAGATGAGATGCGGAAAAAGATCAGCTAAGGAAGACAGTGACAGGAGAAACGGGAGTTCCAGCACTCCCTATCTCCTGCCTAACATCCCCCTAGGGGTACTTCTCTGATCGATTGGTGTCTAAAGTCCCCTCCTATATATCCACAGATCTACAGAAGTTAAGGCTAACAAAGATCCTAAGATCCACTCTAAGGTTAGCCCGAGAGAAAGGAAAGAGTAGGGGGTTAAGAGAAGAGAATAAGAGGTTAAGTAAGTAGCAACACCTATCACTCGTTGGTTAACATTCATTCAGAAAAAGAGAAAAAAAGACTCACCATCATAATCCGCCGGCCACTGCCAACAAGTCAGAAAAATAGTCAGAGAGAATAGGAAAGATTGCAGAACGGTCCTCTACTCCATATGGAGGTAGAACCCATTCTGCCGTAAAAAGATGAAAAGAAGTAAAATAAGAACGCTTACAAACCATGCAATACATTCTTAACTCAAGAACAACACAATCTTAACTCAAGGCAACACATTCTTCCAGCTGTTGCAGACCGCTCCTCCACTCCATAGGGAGGTAGAGGATGCAGCCCACTCGGCTGGAAAGGCGTGAAAGATGAAAAGAAGTAAAATAAGAACGCATTACAACACATTCTTAACTCAAACACTATCATACCATGCAAACTACAGACATGCAATAGAGTTACAGACATGCAATAAAGGAGAGAAGAAAACAAAGTATAAAGAATAACAAAAAGTGGGTTAATTTACTCAACAAGCAACAACTAAGTTCGTGTTAGTCTTTTTTTTTTTTTTAGCTGGCATATCACACGCTGGCATGTCACAAGCTGCCATTAGACATCAACAGACTCATCCTCGATTACGACCCCCAAGAGCTCCTGTTGCCAATTGTTTTATTATTTTAAACTATGTTAATATTTTAAAATGCCTATCGAGACGGTTTTTAAACACATTAACGCTGGTAGAGTTCACGACGGGCATTGGAAGATTATTCCATTTATCAATTACTTTAAACGTAATGAAGTTTTTAGTGATATTAGTAATAGAACGTCTGCCACGCAACTTAAATCCGTTATTACGAGTATTGCTATTATCGGAAGTGAATAATTTGTCAAAATTTACGTTATCGATGTTATTAACGATTTTGAAAACTTCAATAAGCTCCCCCCTTAATCTTCTAGTTTCGAGTGAATGCAAGTCTAACTCTTTAATCCTATCTTCATAAGGCTTGTTGCGCAATGACGGAATTAGTTTCGTGGCACGACGCTGAACCCTTTCTAACATATCAATATCCTCGCGCAAATACGGACACCAAAACTGAACGGCATATTCCAAATGAGGCCTGACTAGGGACTTGTAAAGGGGCAATATAATGTCCTTCGATTTAAATTCGAAATTACGCGCTATGAAGCCTAACATCCTATTAGCTTTTGCGCAAGACTCCAGGCACTGGTTCCTAACTTTTAAATCCTTAGATACGCGTACGCCTAAATCTACTTCCTCGTCAACGCTCGCTAACTCTCTATCATCCATCGTGTACATGTAATTATTGTTAGGAGAACTATATGCAAAACTTTACATTTGTCTACGTTAAATTGCATCTGCCACTTATCCCTTCACTCCATAATCCTTTTTACATCGTCTTGGAGCCTATTTCTCTCGTCCTCGTTAACAACCTTACCGCCTATTTTAGTATCGTCCCCGAATTTTGACACGTTACTAGTCAATCCTACATCTCTGTCGTTAATGTAAATTACAAATAGCAATGGGCCTAACACTGAACCCTGTGGGACACCGCTACCTACATCCAACCACCCCGATTCACTACCATTAACAACGACCCTTTGTCTCCTAGCACGAAGCCATTCCTCTAACCAGTTAGCTACCTGACCTCGTATACCGTGCGCTTTAATCTTCGCAATTAATCTTCTATGCGGAACTGTATCGAACGCCCTTTTAAAATCTAAATAAATAACGTCAGCCGCTCTATGCCTACTCGTATTCGCACACTATTTCGTTATAAAATTCTAACAAATTAGTTAAACAAGATATATGGCGTCGAAACCCATGCTGACTACTATTAATCAAATCTCGACTTTCTAAGTGATCGATGATACGATCCCTAACTACCGATTCCAATAGTTTACCGACAATTGACGTTAAGCTAATGGGCCTATAATTGCTAGCTACTGTGCAGTCGCTTTTTTTAAAAATTGGCGTGACGTTAGCTAATTTGAAGTCTTCAGGAATAATCTCCGTTTCGAGTGACTGATTAAAAATCTTCGTTAAGGGGCCTACAATAACGTCTTTCAAATCTTTCAAATGTCTGGGATAAAAAGCGTCAGGGCCTGGAGCCTTGCTAACTTTTAGCCTATCGATATAATGCGCAATCTCACCCTCGTAAACAGTTGTTTCATCCAAAATAGTCTCGCTACTAAATGGAACGATATCGTCCACGTCGGGGACATTATTGACGTCTTCTACGGTAAAAACTGTCGCAAAAAGGTTATTGAAAATACCCGCCATCGTCTGAGCGTTAGAAGCCAAAGTGCCGTTAACATCCACTAGAGGGCCTATGTTATCTTTTATCGGCTTACGATTAGTGACGTATTCAAAAAACTTTTTTTGGATTATGCTTTTATCCGCAGCTATAAGTATCTCTAAATTACGCTTAGAATTCCTAACTGATCTTTTAACCTGAGGTCTAAGCTCGATATATCTACTAAAGTTAGCTGCCGTGCCATTGCGCTTATTAAGTTCATACGCTTTGTTACGCTCGTTTATATATAGGGTGGGAGAAAAGTTTGTCAGGATTTTATATATACCAATAATTTGTTAATAATAAATAAAGTCCATTGATATCACTGCAGAGTTTGCGACACTTTTCAGGACTGACCCTAGGCTGGAACACGAAGGTCCTAGGTCCTAGCCCCAGTCACCGCCATGTCAGTAACGCTGGAATACAGCAATGAAGAAAAAGTGTATCTTGTATCGTGGGCTATTTCTTATAATAATATAATAAACGACCACCAAATGCAACCACTCTTCGATACTGAAACTTTGGAAGCTCATACTTTTGGAAACAGTGAACCTGGTAAAAGATCATCCAAGAAGCGGAAGACCGGTAACGGCGACAGAAGACAACAACAAATAAAATGTCCTCCCAACTTTTCAAGTTGATCCAACAATTTCAACGAGAAAAGTCGCAGAGGAATTGTGTATTTCCAAATTTTCAGTAGCAAAAATATTGAAATCACAGGGGGTACCACGTTAGTAGTATGGGCGCAAAAGGAGAGAGTGCAATGCAATTGAAAATGTTGATCAATGTTGCAAAGGAAATGTTGCATAAGTTTATGCAACAAATGGGGAAAGGGAGGGTTGTTGTAAGAGCAACAAGGGGTTATGCAACTTTGAGGCGGAGTTATCCCCGAAGAGAAAGAGAGAGAAGGAGAGAGAGGAGGAGAGGTGTTCGCCTGGCAGGAGCCAAGCGCATATTAAGAATTCAGGCGAGCGGCCGTTATCTTAATATGTTCCTAATCAGCCATTTGGCTTATCTGGCTGAGTTGCCAGTTTGCGCTATTTATTTAATTAAAGCATATATTCTGGCTTAAACAGCCAGTTGGCTTATTTGGCTTCGTTGCCAGATTGCGCTATTTATTTAATTAAAGCATATATTCAGGCTCTCCGCCAGTTGGCATAATCCGTCAGCGGGCTTAATCCGCCAGTTGGATTAACCCGCCAGTTTACTTAGAAGGCCTAACCGGCCATTTGGTATAATTAAATAATAATAACGTTTATATATACAACAAAAAGAATTAAATAAAACAACATGACATCACTGTTTAGAAGAATTATTGGATTGGCGTAATCCGTCAACTGGCTTAACCCGCCAGTTGACATAGAAGGCCTAACCAGCCACTTGGTATAATTAACTAATGATAACGTTTATATATACAACCAAAAGAATTAAATAAAACAACATCACATTACTCTGTTTAGACGAATTATTGGATTAGCATTATCCGTCAGCTGGCTTAACCCGCCAGTTGACCTAGAAGGCCTAACCAGCCATTTGGTATAATTAAATACTAATAATAATAACGTTTATATACAAATCCAAAAGAATTAAATAAAACACCATCATCACTCTGTTTATTTAGACAAATTATTGGATCCAAATTCACGAAATATATTGAAAATAAATATACATTCCTATACAAGCGAAGGAATATATGAAATAAAAAATAATAATAGGAACGAGGAGTATATATATAATAAAAAATATAATATACAAACTCGGACCTATCCAAATTGCTCATTCCGTCGAAGGTCAAGCTTTTCATCCCGTCCTAGACCTACAGTTTAACGAGGAATACTACTACAATAGATCTAGTTGGCCTGATGAAGTAGTGAGTTGACTTCATTTACTCTCCATCGCACAGGTACACCCGGATCATCGGGGATCTTCTTTTCTATTCCATGGAATTTTAGATCCTCCCCTTTTCCGTACCGTAACAGTTGAATTTTATCAGTGTTAAACTTCATATAAAAACTATGCAACATCCCCTAAAACTTACTACATCATTACCCATAGCCATCCTTCATGCATTAAAATAGTTCTACTTCATAGGCAACCTTTGGTTAGCATCCCCCCTGATTGTTCACCCCGCGAAGGTCAAGCATGTCACTCCACCTTAGACCTATAGTTTAACGTTGAATCCGAATCACATCTAAAATAAAATGTTAAAACACTCCTTAACACAATAAAATCTAATTTCAGAATAAAAAAAATTTTAAACAGCCTAACCATACCAAATATCACTAGGAATTGTCCTGAAAATGAAAGAAAAATAAACAACAACAATCAGCCCACCTATAAAAATATAAAAATTGATGATTATATATATAAAAAGTAAAAAACAAATTAATTTATCAAAAGAATTTACGAAAACAATTTCTCTACTTCAATTAAACAAATTTTTATCTTTTTATAACAAATTTTGCTTATTTTGAAGTCTCACAATTTATATAGGGCAAGCATAATAAACTTAAGCAGTCCGAATTTGACCCAGTATAAATTACTCTCTTTAACGATTATTTTTCGACTTTAAACCTTAAAATTAACTTAAAAGTATGAAGCGAACTAAAACTACAAAGCGATGCCTGTAAATCCATTATTTACATCCAGTCAAAAAATAATCTTAAAAACTCGACTAGATTCTGGAAAATTTTGCTACTTCTTTATTAAATCTCTTAGATTGCTCTATATATATATATATATATATATATATATACAAAGCTGGGCACAAACCGTTAATCCGTTAATCGTTAATTAACGAAGTTAACTTTTTCGTTAACGATTTAACTTTTAAGTTAACTTTGAAAATCATTATCGGACTAATTAACTTCCGTTACATTTAACTTCCGTTAACTCAAGTCCGTTAACCCAAAAAATTCATAAATAAACGTTTAAAAGTTTCTATTATTTTCAGTGCTGAGCAGGTGCGCAATTAATCCGCCACTGTTAATAGTGATGAACGAATTTCCATTTCCGCAGTGCAAAATCAGGCGATATATTTGTTTCCGTCGCCACAATTTGTGTCTTACCAAATATGGTAGTTATTTATGGCATTGGTTTGAGCAAAACATGGTCGACTGTAAAATCAGGCGGAAAGATTTGCCATTTGAGTTGAATGTTTCAACTTCTTTCAAGAAATATCACGAGCATTTTAAGGCACTTTCAATAATATATATGTAACAATTACAACAAATAACTACATTCGTTTCATTTGCAGTCTGTCTCTTGCGCAACATGTTTGTGCTAGTGAATATTTAAAAATAATCGTTGTCAAGTAAGTCATGTATATTTATAATATGTCTGTGAGTACCTTATTAGTAGTCTCCTTGATACATTTCAAGAACCATAAAACTGATCAGGTAAGATTTCAATTCTCATGTCACTTTGATGACATAAATTAAGTCAATTGATGTCTTACAATGGGAGCGTTTTCACCTTAACCCTTTATGTCCTGGCGGTACTTCTAGGTACCACATCTTTAAAATCTCCATAATTATTTTTCTACCCGGTTGATCCTGCCGGTACTTTCAAGTCCCAATGTGAATTAGTTTCTTTATGAGATAATAGATGGCGTTGAGAAGTAAATGTGAGCGTGTGGCGCCAGAGGCTGTTTACTCTTTAGTATCTCTGCTGTGAAGACCGAAGAAATTTCAGTGCAATTACTTCCCGAATATTCTGTGCCATATCTGTTCCAAATAACAAAGGTAAGGGTTATTTTATTTTTTATCTTGTTCTTGAAATGTTCAAGAATGCTTCAAACAATTGTTGTTCTTGTTTATTATTTTTAAGTGTGAAATAATAAAGGATTTATTGAGTCAACTTCTAAGTACCAACAGGACAAAAGGGGCATAAGTCTACATCGTTTTCTTTTGGTTTTCTTTCAATTTTATGGATGACTATTTTAATTTATGTGGAAATATTTGAACTTGAACTCATGTGTTTACACAAGATTGCGCTTGCGCTTTGCAACATTGCGCAAGCTAAATAGTCAGATTGCGCATGATAGTGAACAGTGGATTGCGCTGTCCAGCTCTGATTATTTTCTGATTTTCAATACAGACACTTGTGTGATTTTGAATTTTATAAATCATGATGGCATCTCAACAAGAACAAGCTCAGAACCCCTGGCCCCACCTGGACGACTACTTCTTGTTCAAGTCAAGGGAAGGAGACAAATTGATTTTCAACTGCAAGCTGTGCCTGCCCAAGACTGTGCCAATCAAGGGGCACCTGACAAGCCTCAACAACCTCAAGCAGCACATCAAGAGGAACCACCCAGCCAAGTTCATGCAGTTTGATGAGAAGATCAAGGCAGGTTCATCTCGTGGAAAAGCCAAGCAGAGGTTTTCCTCTGGTTCCAGCAGCGACAGCAGCACTTTGATATCGAGTCTGTTTTCACCTCCATCTGCCAAGAAAGCACGCCAGCAAACCATTGGCGAGTCCTTTTGCATTGCTGCTACTGGCAGTGGCGTACCCCAGGCTGCTGTGGATCAAAGGATTGTGGACCTGTTCGTAGCCAACATGCTGCCGCTCCACGTTGTAGAGTCTGACACATTCGAGAGACTGATCAAGACGCTGAACCCCAGCAAGAGCTCCATCTCGAGGAGGACACTGGGCAGGCGAATCGTTAATTCGCATACTGACTTGAAGCAGTACTTGATCAGGTAATTGACATAATTTTTATCTTTTTTATACTTGAGTTAATTTATATTCCCAATATTTAAATTTTAACTTTAAAAATAAAAATTTAAAACTTATATTTTTTCAAATTTCAGAGTTCTCGGCGATGTTCAGTGGGTGGCCACCACAGCTGACTGCTGGTCTGCCCACAAGAAAGGCTACCTGGGCATGACTGTCCACTGGTTGGACCCCACCACCAGGCAGAGGCAGCAAGCAGTGCTCGCGTGCATCAGGCTGACAGGCCATCATACCTATGATGTGCTTGCACAGGCCATGATCAACGTCCACTATGAATTCCACATTGAGAAAAAAGTCACCAGGTTAGATAGTTGATATTATATTAATATTAGACTATTAGTCTATTAACAATTTGTATCAGAAATTTTTTTCAAATAAATTGTAGATTATTTCTATTTATAAATTAAATTCAATAGTAATATTTGATAATTCGTAATTGTAATTTTATAAAAAAAAAACTTAGAATGTCTTTCTATTCCAGGACTACCACAGACAATGGCAGCAACTTTGTGAAGGCCTTTGTCCAGTTTGGGGCAGAGGCTGACACACTGCCAGGCCTGCCAGTGGCTCAGGATGTGGACGCCGACCCTGATGATGCTACTGTGGCTGCCCTGTTGTCTGGATCCGTGGACGAGCAGGAGTTGGAGTATGTCTCCCTGGCAGACTCCCTGGCTGTGTCTGTGGTTGAGCCTGACGATGTCGACACTATCGTTGGCAATCCCATCAACCTGCCAGCCCACATGAGGTGTGCTGCCCACACCTTCAACCTAGTGGCCAGCAAGGATGCAGATGCTGCACTGCAGAGTTCAGTGTTCAAGGGGCCCTACAGGGCTGCCATGGCCAAGGCACGCGCCCTCTGGAACCTGCAGGATCGCAGCACTGTGGCAGCAGACAGCATCTACGCTGAGGTGGGGAGGAGGCTGGTTGTCCCCAACACGACGAGGTGGAACTCCACCTATGACTCTGTGGTGGTCCTGAACACAATCCTGGAGACGAAGAGGCCTGCTCTCCACAGAGTCATGACCCAGCTGAAGGTCAACAGCTTCAAAGACCAGGATGTCGACTTAATGAAAGAGTATGTCAAGGTAATATATTTATAAATTAATAATAAACTAGCGGGACTCGTGGAAATTCCACGATTTATTTTTTTTCTGGTTACAATTAAATGCAGGACCTTGATACAATAATAGCGTTGTTTACGTAAACGTTTAAGAATACAATTATTCCAACTATATTTATTTATTGCAATAAAGTTATATTTTTCTTAACACCAGCCAGTAGATACGTTTTAGTTTTGCTCATTCAATTATCGTTATATTATTGAGTAAAATACAGCAGAATAATATTGCAGAATAATACAAATTTGAATTTCTACAATTTACTAATTCTCCATTGTTTTATTTCCAGATCATGTCACCTGTGGCCAAAGCACTCGACAAGATCCAGGGGGAGGAACAAGCCTACCTTGGGACTCTGCTGCCAACAGTTGCTGCGACAATCTTCAGGCTTAAGGACTTGAAGTCCAAGGGCCTCGTCTACTGCAGCGCCTTGGTCGACGCACTTTTGGCAGGCATCGACAAAAGGTTTGGGCCCCTCCTGGAGGATGACGAATGCCAGCTGGCTGCTGCCTTCCATCCCAGGTTTCGCCTCATCTGGTTGGACAAGTATGACAACACCAAGGTCGCCAGGGTGAGGAAAAGCATGGAGGGTACAGTCGAGGAGGCCATGAAGCAGCAGTCCAACGAAGTGGGCAGCAACAGTGGAGGCAGCAACAACGAGGAGGAGGAGGAGGATGACTTCTTCAGTGCTGTCATCCAGACAAAAGAGAGCAGCAGAAGCCACAGGTCACTCAAGGGCAAGGCCCAGAACTTGGTCAAGACCTGGCTGGAGACCAACTCCAAGGACTTGCTGACAGATGCTGCCTTCTTGGGTGAGCAAGTGTTGGTGGACTTGTTCATCAAGTTCAACACAGCCATCCCCTCCAGTGCTGCAGTGGAGCGTTTGTTCTCTATGGGCAAGGACATCCTGAGGGCCAAGAGATCATCCCTGTCTGATGAAAACTTTGATATGCTAATTTTCATGAAGGGCAACATGCATCTCATGGACAAAATGGAGAACGAGAAGAAGAGGGAAAATTAAATTATATATATATTGTGTTTTTCATTTTTTTTATAATAAAAGTTAACGTTAACGGTTTATCGGTAACTTCCGTTACATGTTTAACGAATTAACGGATTAACGGTTAACGAAGTTAACTTTTTGGTTAACGGATTAGCGGTTAACGAAGTTAACTTTTTGGTTAACGGTGCCCACCACTGTATATATATATATATACATATATATATATTTTTTTTTATTACCTAAAAATGCGTCACTATACGCTCAAACATTTTAAATCTTACCGTATAAAAATGCATGTCACAATCTATTTAAACAACTAAAATAATTTAATTCATATAAGTAAGTGTAAAATTTATTTACTAATCATTATTATTATTATTATCATCACAATTACTACTAATTCAGAAAATGTAATCATAAAAAACTTTAACACAAAATAGGTAGGCTTTTGACAGGAGTAATAAAAGGCGAAGGAAAGGAAAAGGAAACGAGACATCGGACGACCAATACCAATTTTTTTTTTTTTTAATTTCGTCTCCCTCTCTCCGACGGAACGAAACGAAATCTAAAGAAAACGGACTGAGGAAGGAATCAACGCGAAGAAAAAGGAAACAAACAACTCGAATTTCGACTCTAATTTTTGACCGCGAAAATTACGAAAATGTTCGCTATGAGAAGAAATTTTGAAAATGATGGGCGCCATCTTGAAAAACAGTTACAATGATTTGTTAAGGGATGAGAATCGAAATTTGCTTGCAAATGGGTTAACACAATGCATTTTACTATTTAAATAATCGAAACAGAATATTTATTAATGCTATAATACGGGTAGCAACAATTTTGACCGAAATATATGGCGACGTGGGAAAGCCCTTATATTTATATAAAGGAACACCGCGTAGCCACCAAAATATCGTGTTTAATTTTTTTAAGAGCCCATTCCTTCATTATTATAATTCATTATTTACTCTACTTTCTATTCATTTTCTCTCTATCTTTCATTTATCGTTCTCTTTACACTCATTTCGCTGTGCTTTATAAATACGGATAGACTTGACCGAGTAGAGGCCATTATAATTTGAACCGCACATGGAGGACGGGGTGATTAATTATACACTCGATTAATACTTTATTAACTTTATTTATACCGAAAACACTTTTAGATAAACGGGGTAATGCGAGGGGAAAATTAACGTTAACATTTTTGCCGGAGAAAGACACGAAATACTATTCTAAATTTACAATTACATCGTCACACACAAATACACCTTACTAAGCCCAAGACCGTCCGATGACTGGGGGCATTTCTACCCAGACTCTAGCCTATGTTCAGGCGTTGCGAACTCGTATTTCTATATATTTTAATACAACCATTTTTAATTTCTTATTTAATAAAATTTAATTGAACATTATTAAATTCTTGTAAACAAACATTTAATTCTTAATTAGACATTACTACAAGAGGGACACTAACAAAATGGTCAGACGACAACAATTTCATCGTCCAGATTCGTCCTCTCAACCTATGATCAACACCCAGCATCCTAAGCACCACGATATCTAGGACATCCATTTATCTACCATTCAATCAGACATTCGTTTTCACGAGCTAAACACATTTTTATTCACAAGCCGTCTAATTCTGCGTATTGTTAGAAACATTTAAAAATGTAGAAGATTGGGATCTATCCAACAATAAAGAATTATGAAATGCTTCGTCTTAAGGTACCTAACCGCCACCACAGGCGAAAACGTGTTTTTGATGGATATCACTATTTTCACCCTTCCTATCGCGTGGTTTGGGTTATAATGACCTTACGACACTAGAAGTATGGTTAAAAACCTTATGAAGCGAACTAGTTTTTTCACCTCTATCGCCAGCTGGGCTCTGCCGCCCAGATATGATGCGCGTCTTAAGGCCCCAATATCCCGTTCAACTGGTGGGAGGTGATGGGTGGGGGTGGGACGCTCGGTCTCTGGGTGGCGGGAACAGCAGGAGGAGCGCGAGCCAATGCAAACATGGCAGCCACGCCGCTCTGCTTTCTGATTGGCCACCCGCTCCATGCGCCGAGAGGGACACGACACAAACATCCCGCCAGTACCTTAAGACTCGCTTTGCTGTTAGCAGGCGTCCTGTGTTCGTGCTCATATTGCTGAATATTGCGTGGATTATTCTATTCACCCGGCTTCTAACTATTATCAACGTGTGCAGCAATGTCTCACCGTGCTAGTGATAGTGATGAAAAATCAATGGAATTATTCTGTGCTAGAAATCGCACCTAAAGTTCGGCATAATAAGAAAATAAAAAAAATTAAAAAATATATATAAAATATAAAATATGAAAATCTATTTTAAAAACTCATCAACATCTTCATTAACATACTTAGAACTCTAATTTAGCAAAAAATGAACGTTCTAGCTCAATTAATAACAAAGATACTATTGCCAGAACATCGCTGAACTTTGGAGGCGATTTCTGGCGAATTTTAATTTTGGCGCTTAGGTACCTTAAGACGCGGGACCCTCATATATAATATATATATATATATATATATATATATATATATATATTGTGTGTGTGTGTATATAAGATCTACTAAGTCCTTTTTCATCCGGTAGTTAAAAGAATATATTCATTTTCACCTGTTCAGTCTCATTTGCTTAAAGTTCAAAATTCAGTGTCAAACGCGTTGCACGAGAGCATTTCCCTCCTCCACCAAGCGGTCATGTGTGGCGGAGAGCGCAAGAGAGCAACTCGCTCCTCCACCAAGCCGGGTCTAGAGGCGGGACCACCAGCGTGACCTCCGTGTGAAGAGAGACCGAGCATAGGGGGATACTAACAAATGGTCAGAAAACACCAATAGGGCATTTATCACCGAGAAATTTCAACGCTTGAGATATGGTAGAAATGAAATTAAACAGACTGCATATTACGCCAGATGAGCTGGGTGTACATGGCTATGTGCGGTGGAGAGCGCAAGAGAGCGGTTCACTCCTTCACCAAGCCAATCCTAGAGGCAGGGACCACCAGTTCGACCTTCGTGTGAAGAGAGAACGACACGCGGAAACGCATCGTAGTATACACACATTTTATTCATGTCGTTAACCGTGATTCACTGTCTTCAATTGAGTTAACATGACCTACTAATTGTTACCATCATGCACTTATCCGTGATCGTGGCATGGAGTTAACCGCGACTTGGAGTTGTTTACAGTCGCGGGTCCCTCCCGCCATACCGCCACAATGCGCCTCAGTCAGTGTCTCTCAGCGCGACCAAAGGCAATATTACGAACGAAATTATCAAAGACGCAAAGAGAAAAATCGGCGAGTGTACCGAACCTCAAACTAAACCAAAAAAAACATACACACTGACATCACCTAGTGACACGCGTTCATTAGTTGCGGACTATTTACCGAACTTTTTTATCTTGACCTGTCTCGGTGGAGGAATGAGTTGCTCTTTACGCTCTCCGCCACACATGACCGCTTGGTGGAGGAGGGAAATGCTCTCTTGCAACGTGTTTGACACTCAATTTTGAACCTTAAACAAATGAGACTGAACAGGTGAAAATGAATGTATTCTTTTAACTGCCGGATGAAAAAGGACTTAGTAGATCTTATATATATATATATATATATAATATATATATATATATATGGAAGCATTTCATAATTCTTTATTATTGGATAGATCCCAATCTTCTACGTTTTTAAATGTTTTTGACAATACGCAGAATTAGACGGAGTGTGAATAAAAATGTGTTTAGCTCGTGAAAACGAATGTCTGATTGAGTGGTAAATAAATGGATGTCCTAGACATCCTGGTCCTTAGGTTGCTGGGTGTTGATCGTAGGTTGAGAGGACGAATCTGGACGATGAAATTGTTGTCTTCTGACCATTTTGTTAGTGTCCCTCTTGTAGTAATGTCTAATTAAGAATTAAATGTTTGTTTATGAGAATTTAATAATGTTCAATTAAGTTTTATTAAATAACATATTAAAAGTTGTTGTATTAAAAAATATAGAAATACGAGTTGGCAACGGGTTGATTCCTTCCTCAGTCCGTTTTCTTTAGATTTCGTTTCGTTCTGTCGGAGAGAGGGAGACGAAATTTAAAAAAAAAAAATTGGTATTGGTCGTCCGATGTCTCGTTTCCTTTTTCCTTCCTTCGACTTTTATTACTCCTGTCAAAAGCCTACCTATTTTGTGTTTAAAGTTTTTGTGTTTACATTTTCTGAATTAGTAACAACTAGCAAAAGGTCGGCGCTACGCGCCGATTTTGCTAGATCTGCGGTGCTTCGGCTGAATTGTGCGCCTACGGCGTATTTTATTTTGAACATCAGTAGCCCTTTATCTGGATATCATTCCTATTCCTCTCACCTTGGGCCTCAGTAATTGGGGTGCCTGCGGCCTTCCAGTTACTGGCAAACCAATTATTCATTCAATAAAACTACAGAAAAGAACGCAGCCATGAAAATCTAAAGCTTCACAAATCTTAATACAATGAGCTCGGATTTAAAGCCTAAGATTTTCATGACTGCGTTCATTTCTATAGTTTTATTGACCAAATAACTGAACCGACAGTAATTGGGGGCCCTGCGGCCCGCCAAATCATAGTTTTCATTGTTTCGAGTGCATCAATATTGTTATAGTGTTCCATTAGTTGTGATAAGCATGATCTTCCTGACCGGAATCGATGTTGGTTATCATTTTTTTTCTGAGTTTCCCCATTAACCCCACCCCCTCCCCCATTACCCCACCCCCCTCCCCCAATACCCCCTCCCCCACCCCTCTCCCCCATTTACCCCACCAATTTTTTTTCTGAGTTTCCCCATTAACCCCACCCCCTCCCCCATTACCCCACCCTCTCCCCCAATACCCCCTCCCCCACCCCTCTCCCCCAATAATCCCTCCCCCACCCCTCTCCCCCATTTACCCCCACCCTTCCCCATTACCCCAAGGGGGGAAGGGGGCTGGCACCTAGCAAAGGATTTACTTTAATTTTTTTTATTACATATATATATATCGCATCTATTTTTCTGAGTTTCCCCATTAACCCCACCCCTCTCCCATTACCCCACCCCTCCCCCATTTTGTGCCAAAATTATGATTAAAAATGAAGAAATGGGAAGAACTGTACCCCTAAAAGGGGGGGGGCAGGATTTATGATAGGGAATTTTTTTTAGCATGGGCACTGCAGAATAAAAAGACGCATCGAATGGTGAAAACCGCATTGTTCTACACCAATTGTAGCGACCTGTAGGTGTGCGCAAAAAAACTGTTACATATATATATATATATATATATATATATATATATATACAGGGTGGGCGGAAAGTAGCTCCCTATTTTGGATTGGTAAAAAAATACGTATATTATCCATTTATTTCAGAAGAAATAATATGAAAAGGTAGGCATACATGGTAGGTTTTCTCTAAAATTCAATGTGGGCTCCAACTCTTTCCACCAGCTTCTGTAGCCGCCCAGGAATGGCGTCCACTGACTTTAGCAGGAACTCCGGCGGGATGGAGGACATGACTTCCCGAATTCGGTCCTCCAGTTCTTCCACTGTCCTCGGTTTGGTGCGGTAGACTTCTTCCTTTACCCACCCCCAAAGAAAGAAGTCGCACGGTGTCAAGTCGGGGCTCGTCCTGGCTGGCCATTGATGTGGACCACGACGACCCATCCAACGCCCAGGGAAGTGGGCATCCAGCCACTCACGGACAACAAGAGCGAAGTGCGGAGGGCGCCATCTTGCATAAATATCAGATCGTCGATGTTCTCCCATGTGCTGACAACCGGCCAGACCTCGTTGCGCAGAAGGAACGGGCCCACAACCTGATCTGAGGTCATACCACACCACACCGTTACACTGAACCGATTCTGCCGTTTTTCAGCGGTAACCATGGGATCCTCTCCTGCCCAGTAGTGGCAATTGTGGCGGTTGACAAAGCCTCCGACGTGGAACACCGCCTCGTCGCTCCAGAGGATGTTGCGGAAGAGATGGGGCCAGCAGTCTTCATGCCAAGCCAGCATGATTTCCCCGAACTCCATGCGAATGTCGCAGTCCTCGTCCGAGAGAGATTGGCAGTAATGCGGCTTCCACGCACGCCAGTTGAGCTCCTTCTTCAGCACAGTTCGCACTGAGTAGCGAGAGAGTCCACTTTCCCGAGCTGCCTGGCGAGTTGACTTTCGTGGACTCCATGCGAACATTTCCTGAACTGCCTGCACCGTCTCCTGGGCCCTGGATGTCGAAGGGCGACCACATCTTCGAACATCTGCCACAGACCCGTGGTCATGAGCTTCGAGTGGCAGTTCTTGATTGTTTTCGGGTCCACTTGGGCACGTGGTCCGTGAATGGCCCGCCACCATCTTTGAACTCGAACGACAGATTGCCAAACTTCGTACCGTGCCGCCAACTGGGCACGCTCCTGCAGTGTTAAACGCTCAGCCATGTTACCCTTCAATCTGAAATTAAAAAAAAAAAATGAACGTTACAATTGTACCACTTTAGAGAACACAAAGAGAACACTTTAGAGAAAAAAGATTACCGTTACAATTGTACCACTTTAGAGAACACACCATAACAATATAACAATACAATCACAATTTATACATAATTTATATGTAATTTAAATTAGGGAGCTACTTTCCGCCCACCCTGTATATATATATATATATATATATATATATATATATATATATATATATAAGGCTTCATTTCTGAAATAGTATATTAGAGTGTGATAATAATAATAATAATGATGATTAGTAAATAAATTTTACACTTACTTATATGAATTAAATTATTTTAATTGTTTAAATAGATTGTGACATGCATTTTTATACGGTAAGGTTTAAAATGCTTGAGCGTATGGTGACGCATTTTTAGGTAATAAAAAAAAAAAAAAAATATATATATATTATATAATATAATATATAGTAGAGCAATGTAAGAGATTCAATAAAGAAGTAGCAAAATTTTCCAGAATCTAGTCGATGTAAATAATGGATTTACAGGCATTGCTTTGTAGTTTTAGTTCGCTTTATAATTTTAAGTTAATTTTAAGGTTTAAAGTCGAAAAATAATCGTTAAAGACAGTAATTTATACTGGGTCAAATTCGGACTGTTTAAGTTTATTATGCTTGCCTTATATAAATTGTGTGAGACTTCAAAATAAGCAAAATTTGTTATAAAAAGATAAAAATTTGTTTAATTGAAGTAGAGAAATTGTTTTCGTAAATTCTTTTGATAAATTAGGTGGGCTGATTGTTGTTTATTTTTTCATTTTCAGGCATAACCCATTGTTGCTCTTGGAACATTCCCCTCTACCCTTTTGTTGCACAACATCTTGCAAAATTCCCCTCCCCTTTGTTGCATAACATCTTGCAACATTGATCAACATTTTCAATTGCATTGCACTCTCTCCTTTTGCGCCTATACTACTCACGATTACAAACCCATTTACTCTCACCTCATATACGACCATGAATCTGATAGACGGCTGCAGTTTGCTGAAACAATGAGGCAAAGGTTCAACAGTGATCCAGATTTCCTTCGAAAGCTCAAATTTTCAGATGAATGTGTCTTCGGTTTAACGAGTAAAGGAAACAAACACAACGTTCACTACTGGGCGAAAAAAATCCCAAAATATGATTGGGTAAACTCGTTAAAACGGCTACACTAAGTTTGGGCGTGCATTGGTTATTCAAGACTGGTTTTCTTTGACATATCGAGGGAAACGATGGATGGAAAACGCTACTGCCAGGTATTGAGAGACAAAGTTTTGCCACAGTTTACTAATGGCGTTGACAGGACTTGGCTTTATGAACATGATGGAGCACCGCCACATTACTCTGCAGCTGCCTGTGAGAGTCTGGATACGAACGTTGAAGGAAGATGGGTTGGGCAGCGAGGTCCCATCGAGTGGCCAGCCAGGTCACTTGATTTAACCCTATGTGATTTCTGGCTCTGGGCTTAATTGCGTGACAAACTCTACACTCCAGGTTTCATCTATCCAAATGTGAATGCCCCTTGGCCGCAGAATAGATGAACAACTGAAAAGGATCAGAAGAACAGTGAAGAGTTTCACAGAGAGAATCCACAAATGTATCATAGCGGATGGAGAACTCTTTAAAGATTAAATTACAATTTAACAAAATATTTTCATAAATAAAATTTTTATACACTTTTTTGTTTGATTTATTTCATCATTTGAACACTTATATGTATAATGTTGTTTACTAAATAGTTGTATGTGTAAAACCCTTCAAGACTTTACTCCCACTCTGTATATATATACAGTATATAGAACTAATTGGATTTTCATTTAAAGCCAAATTTAAAATCTGACCTTTAATCACATATTAAAAGTACTGTAATTAAATTCAAGGAGTTTTATGAAGTTAATAATTGGATAATTGTATGCTTCGTTCATAATTATTTATTACGAACAAATCATATAATTTAGTTATTGGAATAAAAGTGTATATAATTTGGTTGTTAAAATAAAATTGTAACCAAGTTTTCAGATCCGTGTAAATGTTAAAATATAGAACCACAGTTTCGGAAAAGGTACCCGCAAATGGTAAGTTTTTATTATATGAATACAATGCTTATTCATATATTTTTAGAAATATATTTTTAGAAAACACCTGAAGACTAAAGCCCCCAATTTTAATCGCCCTTGACGATTGGTTAGGTTTAGTCGTGATATTTTCGTTAAAACTAATGAAAATATTACGACTTAACCTAACCAATCGTCAATATATATATATATACAAAACAACGAAAATATCACAACTAAACCTAACCAATCGTCAAGAGCGATTGACAATAGGGGCTTATTAAAACTGCGGAGGTATAACGGAATAGTACCCGGAAATAGTTCGCCAACAAATATAATATTTTTAAGAACCAAAAAGAAATACTAATTAGTAGTAGGCCTATTTTTCTTTAAATATTTTATTCTTTTTGGTGACAGTAATAAATTTTCAAAGACAAAACAAAGCCATTACTGATTAGTTATTACTAATTTTTTTAAGTTATTTACAAAATTTTAGATTTCTTGACGAACTTTTTTCCAAATGAAAAAAAAAGAAAATACAAAACCCACCGTCTATAAACGATTGATTTTCCATGAACGGTCAACGTTTTACACAAAATAAGTTTTAATGAACCGAAATGGTGGCAATTTTAATAAATTTTTTAAATGAATTTTAATTTCTTACAAAAGAGAGATATTCCTTTTGTATAAAATTCTAAGTTATAATTCACTATTATACAAGGTGAGCGAAAAGTCCCTGTGCACCTGCAAGAAGTGTAGTGAACCTTTACCTGCACCGCGTTGGAGGTGGACAGGTGCACAGGAACTTTTTGCTCACCCTGTATTATCCTATTTCTATATTATGAACTTAATTAATGTAATGAGAAATTAAATTACCAATTTAAATTTATGTTAATTAAACTGTTGTAAAAGTATGTAGAAAGTTTGTTTTTAATTTAGGTTTTATTGTTTTTTTTCGCGTTTTAATGAGAACTTGATTACAATATATATATATATATATACACACATATATATACAGTATATATATATATATATATATATATATATATATATATATATATATATATATATATATATATATATATATATAAGTTCAGTCAATAAATTCGTGGAATTGTTTCGTTAAAACACAGTAATGATGATTCCGGAATTTATTGACTGGACGTTGTATATTAACCCTTTAGCGCCCGAAGGTCTTTTCCAAGACTGAATAAAATCGTCTGGCATTAGTCAGAACAAAATCGGTAAAGTAACGCTGGGCGCTAGAGAGTTAAAGAACAGGTAGATTCTATGCTATCGTAGCCGCAATGGGAAGAAGACGGCCATTGAAACGAAAATGGAAAATACCCTCAGAATAGGAGGCCCAAAACTCCACACCACCAAACTCAATAATTTCAAGAGTCATCTTGACAGATTCCTGGGTAAAATCTCTGACCAGACATGCGTAGCTGGCTATGAGAACAAGATGACAGTTGAAACCAACTCTCTTCTCAAGTAAATCTCCCAAATGGGGCAGGATGCTGTAGAGAAGTCGAACACAGATCAAACCTGAACATTTGTTCGAAGTCATCAAAATTTGTATATATATAGGCTGCATCCCTGCTAAACCTTACATTAAACCATGTACAGTTCTATTCCGCACTCGGCCATCAAATCTGGGGACGAGAGTGAATGAGAGGGTCTGTGAGGAGAGTGGGTGAGCGGGTGTTCTGATTGGTTAAAATTAGTCATGTGACACCAGAACAGCAGCTGATTTGCTGGGGGGGGGGTTGTCCCCTTAATCTCTCAATTGGGATTGAGGGGACAGTCACAGGTGGTACTGTGAGGGGCAGGTGTGTTACTAAAACTTTCCCTGGGTCTTCCCTGATTTGTATACTAAATTTGATGCAGATTACCCCCAGCCGTTTAGGCGTTTATAAACGAGCAGACATCATCATCCCCTATGTATACCCAACATCAACTTTACCCTTCCATGTTATTTTAGGCACAGAATTACATTGATTAATGTAAAAGAAAGGCGGAAGAAGGAATGAGCTAGGGTTTTAATCTTTATGACTATCAAAGAATGATTATTATAAAGTCATCGAGGGAGAAAAAGTGAAAACCGAAAATGGGTGTAATTTGACATTAGAAAAATTATTGGAACGAACAAGTGTAGTTTCGTTCTCACTTACTTTAAATGTACTTAATTAACTAGAAATTTGAATTTCCCAATTAGAATTCGAAATGAAATATGGGTATATAGCGTAGATCATGACAAAAGAATGATTCCGTTAAATGAGGCAAATCAAAGTTCTTGCAGTTCGGAGCCCGAAGTTGAAGATCTAATTAAAAAGTTAAAGACGAGTTCTTCTCGGACCACTTATGATATATCAGATGAACAGTTAAGAATGATATTCATGACGTGATGTATTTCCATACTTCACCTTTAAAAAAAAAAAACTTGTTAGTTCGTGGTTATTTTACTGCTGAATTTATCAGTGTTTATATATCATACCAAACCAAAAGTGGGTATGGTCTATAGGTTTAGTGATATCCTATAGTGAACGGATTCAAAAGATGTCAATATAACGTTCTGAATCAACACAACAGCAGCTGAATACTAAAATGGACTGATAGATACTGACAATTAAGCTAAGCTAAGCTTAAGCTAAACAGAATGAATGAAATATTAAATACTGAGGAGAGGGTTCCGTTTTATTTGTGCCACCCTGTACTTTTACAGTTAGATGGAGTATTGTTTCCTCATATTGTTTTTTGTGAGCCGGTCGAAAGTCGATTACGAACTGTCTCTTAGGTTTACCATTGTCATCGTCATCATAAATTTTCCCCATTCTTAGAGGAATGGGGAAGGGGAGGGAATCGGGTGGAAGAGAAAAGGATGGTAGATAGGGGTGGGAAAGGCTGGGAGGAGGGGTAGACTTGTATTCAAACTTGGTCGGTTTACTCGTCCTGACGGTTTTCCAAGTTAGTTCCCTTTGAT